>KQ997144.1:155213-172455 GCA_001598015.1 Dorcoceras hygrometricum | reverse complement strand
AAAGTTGCGTTTTACTGTATTTTGATCCAGAAATGTTTTAGAAAATGGTTTGGTGATGTTCATCAAGTAGTTTCTTGAGTTTCATTCAGAAATTCCATCGAAGTAGCTTACAAGTAGCTTATTCGATTATTTCCAGAAATTTCTTGAGATATTTTGAATTCTTCAGATGAAGGAAACCGTTGTAGTTCATGTTTTTCCACACGGTTAAGTCTGAAATCTGATTCTTATACCACGACTGATATTTCTTGGGTGATAATATTCTAAGTATAGATTTCAGCTATCGCATTGTTTGCGTTCAATAGTTGCGATCAGCAGTCGCACTATTTCATGTTCAGCTGTTGCATGGTTTATTGTTCATCAGCTGTTGCATTTGTTTATGATTCAGCTGTTGCCTTCATATGTGTTCAGCTGTTGTCAGCTGTTGTATAGTTCATGACCAGCTGTTGACTTTGTTTGTTGTCAGCTGATGTATTAATTCATATTCAGCTGTTGGTTTTGTTCATCAGCTGTTGGGATATTGTTCAGCTGTTGGTTTTGTTCATCAGCTGTTGGGATATTGTTCAGCTGCTGGTTTGTTCAACGACTGAAAGTCCTTGTTTAAGTTGCGTTGACATCTGTTTGACCAGCAAAAATCTGATTTGTTTCTTCTACGTTGAGACTCTTACGTCTAATTCAGATTTCATCCTCTGTGTCTTCAATACTTCTTCAATTGATACAGAAAGTATAGATTTGAATTCCTTATTCATTTCCGCTTCAATTCGAAAGAATTATTCGATTCAATTGATAGATTCAAGTAGAGCTTTTATTCAGTTTTCATCTTCGCAAGTTTTACATAGAAATCCTTTGAATTTCCAGAACATCATTGAACATAGAAAACCAGTAAATCATACAAGAGAAAAGAAAACAGAGTTTAAGAAAGAAAAGAAAGAGCAGAATGATGTTTTAGAAGATGTTTTAAGTTATGACAACAAATAGGGTCCCCAGAGAAAGGGTGAGTGCGCGGCTGACGAAACGTGTGCCCTTTCAATAGAGGAAGGATCAGGTGTATAGGTCGACGGATCTGTATATCCCTTCACCATGAGCCATAGTGCTAAGAGACTGATATCAGGAGTTTGATCAAACGAAATGGACCAAGTGTTGTCATAATTTTAGAAAATGAAAGAAGAGCACAAGTGTGATTTTAATCACAGCTCTAGAGATGTTTAAAGAAAATGATTTCAGAATTGATTATGTTTTATGCTTTCAGTTTCTATCATATTTCTCAGATATGTTATTGAGCTCTAAAGCGTATTCAGACTTCAGTCATGTATTCAGATTTCAGATTCCAGTTCTATTGCATGATTTCGTTATTTCAGATTTTACCTGCTGAGCCTTTGGCTCACTAGTTTTCATTGAGTGCAGTAATGAGTAGTAAAGAGCTGGAGGGAGATGATCAGAAAGGAAGGATGTGTTTATCGTGGACATTAGATTTCATTGTTCCTTTCAGACCTTATTTTGTTGTACAAAAACTATAGTCGTAGTTTTTGTAGTATCAGATTTCTATTTTCTTAGTTTTGTAGAAATTCTGTACAGACTCTATATTTAACTATGTATTCAGTTTCTTTTGAAATCATCAGATTTCTATCATTTTAGCGTATGTATTGTTAATCAGATGTGAAATCGTTCCGCATCTTTTTATTCTTCACGTCTGAGTTCCTTCAACAGATATGAGTTGTGTTTATTCACACTTTAGTCCAGAAAGTTAGTAACGATTGGTTATGTCATCAAGATCGAAATTTTTTGGTCTTTCAATTTGAACCCCAATATTCTTGGTTTCTTTTAAGAAAAGTCCGGTTGTTATAGAGGAAATCCCTGTAGGCGAGGGAGAGATTGTGGATGAATAGAATATGTTTTACCTTTTGAATAAGCCTTGTATTCAATTCATTCTTCTATCCAAAAATTTGCTTACCCCTTCGTTATAGTATTCTCGATTGTTTCGCATTGATACGCATCCAGTCTTAGTAAGTTTTCCTATGGCAGAATATGTCGGGCAACCGAAGAAGCGACAGTAACAATGGAGGCGAAGGATCCTCGAATTCAAGAACTGGTATTAGTAGAGAAGACCTGGTGGCAATAGCTACTATAGTTGCCACGACTCTCCAGGGGTTGGTCAATACCAACAACAACAACCAAGCTCCTCCTCCTACTCCTCCACCTCATGGGACTAAGTACTACTACTAGTCCTTTCGTAAGAACAAAGCCCCAACCTTCAATGGGAGCCCTGACGCCGAAGTTGCCCAGACTTGGATGATGAATATTGAAATGCAACTTTGACTATTGGAAGTCCCAGACACTGTCAAGGTAGATGTCGTAACACCACTCCTCGACGGCAAAGCTGGAAAATGGTGGGAAGCAGTCGAGCCAACCATGACTGCAAATGGGCAAATCAAATGGACAAGATTCCGGGAAGCATTCTTGAAACAGTACTTCCCAATGGAAGTCAGAATGCAACGACTCAGCGAGTTCAAAACTTTCACCCAGATTGCAGACATGTCGATAGTAGAGTATGCCTCCAAGTTCAATTCATTGGGCACCTAAGTCCCAAAGATCATGGCAGATAATACTCTAAAATGCACCGATACAAGAAGGGTCTGAATAGCCGTATTCAGTCAGCCCTTGCAGTCTATCAAGCCACAAGCTTTGAGGACTTAATGGGAGATGCAATCCGAGTAGAGACTGACATAAAGAGGCGGGAAGCTGACAACAAGAACAAACGCCCCCTCAATGCTCAGACTTCACACGATGGGCCTAAGACCAAGCGGCCAAACCTCAACAACGGTGGATCAACATCTGCACCGAACAACCAAATGTTGCCAACTTGCACATCTTGCGGTTTCCGTCATAGTGGTTCTGAATAGCCGATTCAGTCAGCCCTTGCAGTCTATCAAGCCACAAGCTTTGAGGACTTAATGGGAGATGCAATCCGAGTAGAGACTGACATAAAGAGGCGGGAAGCTGACAACAAGAACAAACGCCCCCTCAATGCTCAGACTTCACACGATGGGCCTAAGACCAAGCGGCCAAACCTCAACAACGGTGGATCAACATCTGCACCGAACAACCAAATGTTGCCAACTTGCACATCTTGCGGTTTCCGTCATAGTGGAGATTGTCGCAAACAGAGTGGTGCATGCTTTAAGTGTGGAAAGTTGGGCCGCCGAATTGTGGATTGTCCGGAAAACGAAGGTCCAAAGGGTGGATCGAGCAATGCGGCTCCGAACAAGCCAAAGCCCAGGGAAGATAAACCCAATGACCCAATGCTCGTGTGTTTGCAATGACACAAGAAGAAGCCGAAGATGCCAACGACGTGGTGGAAGGTACAATTTTTATCGACAAGCTGCCTGCTTATGTGTTGTTTGATTGTGGTGCTACACATTCGTTCATATCTAGGAGATTTGCTAAAAAGTTAGGGCTAGAGCCTGAAATTCTATGTGAACCATATAGAGTAGCAACTCCTACCAACGCTACCATCGAAACACATAAGATCCATCGAGATTGAAAGATATCTATAAACGACCATACATTTTCTACAAACCTGATACATCTCAACATGGTCGAGTTTGATGCCATCTTAGGGATGGATTGGCTATCTAAGAACCATGCATTGGTAGATTGCCGAGATATGAGTGTGAAACTCCAAACCCCTGACCAAGAAGAGCTGATATACTATGGGTAGAACAAGGAGCGAAAGTCCCTACTTTCTGCTGCTCAAGCATGGACTGCCATGAAGTCAGGAGCAGAAGTTTTCTTAGCAATGATCCATGAAGTGAAGGAAGGAGACGAACTCAAAATAGAAGTCATCTAGTGGTGCAAGAGTTCGCAGATGTGTTTCCAGATGACTTAACTGGAAAAGTTCCTGACAGAGAAATTGAGTTCGAAATAAACCTAGTGTCAGGAACGTCCCCAATCTCCAAGGAACCCTACCGATGGTACCTACAGAACTCAAGGAACTCAATGATCAACTACAAGAACTGCTAGATAAAAAGCAGATCAACCCAGTGTGTCACCTTGGGGAGCTCCAGTGTTATTTGTCAAGAAGAAGGATGAGACTATGAGATTGTGCATCGACTACAGAGAGTTGAACAAGATCACAATCAAGAATAAGTATCCTCTTCCAAGAATTGACGACCTCTTTGACCAACTCAAAGGAGCTACAACCTTCTCCAAGTTAGATTTGAGGTTGGGTTATCATCAACTGAAGATCAAGGCTGAGGACGTTCTAAAACTGCATTTAGAACAAGGTATGGCCATTATGAATTCATGGTGATGCCATTTGGTCTAACCAATGCACCAACAGCCTTCATGGATCTCATGAACCGTGTATTCAAACCATTCCTTGACAAATTTGTGGTGGTGTTCATAGACGATATACTAGTGTACTCACCAAGTGAAGAAGAACACAGAGAATATCTTCGACTTATCCTTCAAACCCTGAGGGAGAAACAACTGTACGCCAAGTTCAAGAAGTGCGAGTTCTGGCTGAAAAGTGTGGCATTCCTAGGCCATATAAATTCTGAAGCAGGCGTATCAGTGGATCCGAAGAAGGTAGAAGCTATCATGGACTGGCCTATACCTAAAACAGTGACAGAAGTTAGAAGCTTCTTGGGATTGGCCGGCTATTATCGTAAGTTTGTAGGAGGCTTCTCTTCAATAGCCTTACCACTCACTAGACTCACCCAGAAGAACTCCAAGTTCAACTGGAACGAAGAATGTGAGACAAGTTTTGAAACTCTGAAGACAAAGCTTGCATCTGCCCCTGTTCTGACGCTACCCGTAGGGGACAAAGCTTTACTATCTACAGATGCATCCAAAGGAGGACTAGGGTGTGTAATCATGCAAGATGGCAGACTAATTGCTTATGCTTCAAGACAACTTAAGACGCATGAACACAACTACCCAACCCATGATCTAGAGCTAGATGCGGTAGTTTTTGCTCTAAAGATTTGGCGACACTATCTTTACGGGGCAAAATGTGAAGTATTCACCGACCATCAGAGTCTCGAGTATATATTCACTCAGAAAGAATTGAATCTGAGACAAAGAAGATGGCTCGAGCTTTTAAAAGACTACGACTTGACAATCAACTACCATCTAGGGAAGGCAAATAAGGTAGCCGATGCATTGAGTCGGAAGAATGGTGATACTATCATCGATCTCAGCCCAACCGTGCCTTAGATAATTGGTCAAGTTAAAGCAGGATCAAGACCCCAGCTTAATAAGGATGAAAGACCAGATCAAGGAAGGGAAAATGACTGATTTCCGAGCAAACCAAGATGGGATTCTTTGGATGAACGGACGACTATGTGTACCTGACGTTGATAACCTCCGCCAGGAAGTGATGTCTGAAGCACATAAATCTAAGTTCTCAAACCACCCAGGAAGTACAAAGATGTATAGGGATCTGAAAGAACACTTCTGGTGGAATGGGATAAAAAGAGACGTTGCTGATTTGTTGATAGATGCCACGTATGCCAACAAGTCAAGGCAGAACATCAAAGACCTGGAGAATTATTGCAACCGCTGGAAATTCCAGAATGGAAGTTGTGAGACCTGATTTTGATGTAAGATTAATTGTTTGGATTAATCGGTTTTAGCAATTCTGGAAGTTTTGTGATTTTGGGTTTTTGAGGTAAAAGCTGGTCGGTGGTTAAATCCAGGAGACGTTGCTGATTTGTTGATAGATGCCACGTATGCCAACAAGTCAAGGCAGAACATCAAAGACCTGGAGAATTATTGCAACCGCTGGAAATTCCAGAATGGAAGTTGTGAGACCTGATTTTGATGTAAGATTAATTGTTTGGATTAATCGGTTTTAGCAATTCTGGAAGTTTTGTGATTTTGGGTTTTTGAGGTAAAAGCTGGTCGGTGGTTAAATCCAGTCATAGCGTGTTTTGTTAGCGCAGATTCTTAAACGCCGTCGTTTTAGTGAAATCTGTATGCGTTGTGTTAAGTAAAAGCTGGTAGCATGTTTGTATCCAGCTGCTGCTTTATTTTGTTTGTTGAGGGCAAACGACAACGTTTCAATAAGTTGCCACGACGTCGTTTGAATGTTGCAACTGGTACCAGCTGCGAGGAATTTTTAGCGTGTGTGTCGACTGGTTGTGCAGCTGGGAGTAGATGTCAACGCGGGTCAACGTTCCTATAGCTTGCGTCTGGTTGTCCAGCTGCTGGTGCGCGAGAGTTAGCGTATGGATGACGTAAGATGTGCGACGCCGTTTTATTAAGTTGGAACGCGGAGTTTTGATGCAACGACTGGTACTAGTTTTTGGGGTGTAGGCAATCCAGCTTTTGGATTTGAGAACCAGTCGTTGGCTTTCATAAGAGCATCCAGTCGTTGGGTTGTCCAACTTTTGGATTTGAGGACCAGTCGCAAGTAGCGAGAGACGTGTCACCTTGCGACAACGTTTTGTGTTGTTGAGGGTTATTAGTTATGGGATTCAGCAGCTGTTGGTTGTTGCGACTGCTGGGTTTTGTCGGTGGAATTCTTAACCAGTTTTCACGTGTGTATTTATAGGAAGACTTGGTCTTTGATTTGAGATATCAGATCCCATACTTAGTAAAATTCTCCCAATTGTCGACCTCTGTTTCTCGAACCCTAGTACTGCTCACCGTTGATTTTATCCGGTGATTCTCATTTTTTCTGACCACCGTTTTGGACGTTTGAGGTAGCGTTGGACTCCTCTCGAAGAGCCCTTTCCATTGATACCATTCTTGGAGGCTGTGTTTGGCTAGAGCGAGATCAAGAAGTTGCTGTCTTCGGCCGTGCGTTGCGTCGTCGAGGTAGAACTTCGAATTGTTGATGAGATCTTAGTATTAGCCTTTGTTTAAGCTTCCAGTTGTATGGGTTGAATTGTTGCTGGTTGAGCGTGGCTCCCAGCCGTGAGCTTCTGATAGCATCCCTGAGAATTATGCTTCCTTGTTTAGCAGGTTTTAACCAGATTTATCGGGATCCCTTTGTGGTAATTTTTGAGCAGAATTGAGGTACGAATTGGAGCTTGTAATACAACGATGTTATTGGCTTGGATAATTTTTGAGATGGCTACTGCTGGCTGCTGTTTTGTGAGATGACTGTTGGTTATGTGGTGTATACTTGCTGATGCTATTATTGTTTCGCATATGTTTATATGCTTGTTATTCCAGCATGTTGCATACACGCATTTGCATCTCCGTTCAGCTTTTGCAGCATTGCTTTGTTGTTATTGTTCTGTTTACTTACCAGGATGCGAGGGCGAGCGGTGATTCCGCACTCTCATTTCCCCTATGCGCCGAGTGGCTAGCTACCACATTTCATACGTTGGGTTGTTGATGCATCTGGTAAGGGTGGGCGAGTAGGGGTGAGTGGGTAGAACCCACATGTACTACACTCACCGTGGACACATATTCTGTTGCAGATTCCGTTGAGCTGTTGTCTCCTTCCTCATGCATAGCATCTGCATTTTATTCTTGTTGTTTACTGCTGTTTTATTGTTGCTCTCCATACTGGGGTTTGACCCCATGTCCCTCTGGGGTTTGGTTGTTTTCCTTGTTGTGTTGTTTTCAGGAAACCCAGGTTTTACAGCTGGTCGTGGTTTTAGCCCAGTTGGTGGTGCCCCAGGAGGTGGTTAGAGTATCCCAGTGGCGTATAGCATATTTATATGTATCAGTATTCTTAGCCAGGGGGATGCCCTGCGATTTGTCGTTGTATCCAGTGGTTGGAGTCTGATACTTATTTTCATATGCTATATTGTTTGTGTTGTTTAGTGGTTTTTATAAACTGGGATATCTATTTTGATTATCGCACTATTTTAAATTATATTGTTTTAAACCGTCACGCCAAATGCGAAAATTTTACCCGCTTTTTAGTAGCTTCCGCATGTGTTTGTATGTTTTATCTCTGATTAGAGCACGAGGCCTGACAGAAGTGGGAAAACATATCCATGGACTTTGTAGTTGGTCTACCGAAGACGAGACTAGGCTACGATGGAATATGGGTAATCGTGGATAGGTTGACGAAGTACGTGCACTTTCTGCCTGTCCGAATGAACTACGGCTTGGATAAGCTCGCTTCGTTGTACATGGACAACATCGTCAGACTGCATGGAGTTCCAACCAGCATTCTGTCAGATAGGGATCCAAGATTCGTATCTCGTTTCTGGAAGAGCTTCCAAGAAGCTATGGGAAGTAAGGTCACCCTCAGTACGGCTTACCATCCACAGACAGATGGCCAAACTGAGAGGACCATCCAAACCATAGAAGACATGTTGCGGACATGTACCCTAGACTTCGGTAGTAATTGGAGCGAACATCTACCTCTAATAGAGTTAGCATAAAACAATAGCTACCACAGCAGCTGTGAGACCTGGATTTGTAATCAAGATTTAATTGTTGGAATGTATCGGTTTTTAGAGATTTCTGGTGGTGTAGATCTCTGTTTGTAAGTTTGGTTTGCATTTTCGGGTCTGAAATAGAATTTGGAGCAATTCTGGGAGTTTTCGTGTTTTTGAGATTTTTGTGTGAAAGCTGGTTTTATTGAGAAAGCTGGTTGATTTGTAAAAACCAGTCGTAGCGCTTATTTTGGCAACGTGATATTCCAAAAAGCCGTCGTTTGGAGAGATCTGGTAGCGGTTGAAATACCAGTCGCTGGTTTAGTGTATTTGTATCGAGTTGGATACGGTGTCGTTTGAATAAGTTGGAGCGACGTCGTTTTGGTGTAGCGCTAGTGTGAGATCTGATCGCGTGTGTGAGTACCTGCTGGTTGTTCAGCCAAAGCAGATGTCAACGCGGGTCAACATCCCTGTAGCGCGAGAAGAAAACGTCGTCGTTTGGATGTTGCGACTGGTTGTCCAGCTGCGAGAGATTTGTTCGCTACTGTAGCTTGCAGCTGGTGGTGGTTACTATAGCTTGCAGCTGGTGGTGGTTACTATAGCTTGCAGCTGGTATTGCGCGAGAGCTAGCGACTGGATGACGTCAGTTGTGCGACGCCGTTTTGATTAGTTGCAACGCTGCGTTTTATATGTTGCGGCTGGTACCAGCTTTTGGAGATTTCCCGTGATGTTTAAACCAGTCGTCTGGTTGTCCAGCTTTTGGTTGAGAACCAGTCGTAGGTAGTGTTCTACGACATCGTTTTGATTTGCGTTGTTTGAGATTTCAGCAGCTGGTTTCGTTGCATCTGCTGGTTGTATTTGTTGTTGGTGCCTGCTGGTTATGTCGGTGGATAATTTAACCAGCTTTTGCGAGATGTATTTAAGGAAGACTTGGTCTTCGATTTCGAGCACCAAATTCCATACTTAGCGAAATATTTCCTCGATTGTGTTCTTCGCTTCGAACCCTAGGTTACTGTTCACAGTAGCTTTTCTCCGGCAATTCCCATCGTTTCCGGCCGTTGTTTGATACGTTCGAGGTAGCGTTGGACTCCTCTTATGAAGCTCTATCATTCCCATCGTTTCCAGCCATTGTAATTGCGTTGGTTGAGCGTGGCTCCCAGCCGTGAGCTTCTGTAATTGGCCGCGAGTTTATTGATCAGTTTGTGATCGTGTTCATCGACGACATCTTAGTCTATTCGAAGACTCCTTTGGAGCACAAGGAACATTTGCATATTGTCCTTCATACGCTGAGAGACCAGCAGTTGTATGCAAAGTTTTCCAAGTGTGAATTCTGGTTGGATCGCATCGTATTCTTGGGACATGTGATTTCAGCCGAGGGGATTTTGGTGGATCCCAGTAAGGTTGATGCTGTTCTGAACTGGGAGCGTCCCAAGAATGTTTCCGAGATTCGTAGTTTCTTGGGTCTGGCTGGCTATTATCGTTGCTTCATTGAGGGATTCTCTAGTATAGCAAAGCCGATGACTCAATTGACTCAGAAGGACAAGAGTTTTGTTTGGACTGAGCAGTGCGAGAATGCTTTTCAACTGCTCAAGGAAAAGTTGACTACTGCGCCTGTGTTGGCTCTGCCGTCCGGTTCAGGTGGTTTCGTTGTTTGTTCTGACTCTTCGCTCAATGGATTGGGTTGTGTGTTGATGCAGAATGGTCGAGTCATTGCGTATGCCTCACGACAGTTGAAACCGCACGAGACTCGTTACCCAGTCCATGATTTGTAGTTAGCGTTGGTGGTCTTTGCGTTGAAGATCTGACGTCACTACCTGTATGGTGAGCAGTTTGTGGTGTACTCCGACCACAAAAGTTTGCAGTATTTGTTTTCGCAGCCCGATTTGAAAATGAGACAGCGTAGGTGGATGGAGCTGCTAAAGGACTTTGACTGCGAGATTAAGTACCAGCCTGGGAAGTCGAACGTAGTGGCCGATGCTTTGAGCAGTAAGGCTAGTGAGATGCTTGCGTCGTTGTAAATCTCTAAGGATCAGTAGCATCTTAACACTATGGGTTGGAGATTTTACCCGACTGAGGATTGTGTGGTGGTTTCTTCTTTCCAAGTGGAGCCACAGATTGTTTCTACCATTCGAGCAGCTCAGAGGACTGATCCGTCTATCCACGAGTTGAAGTTGAAGGTCAGGGCTGGCGAACTTGAGGATTATTCTGTCTCTTCCGATGGTTGTTTGTGTTTCCGGGGCAGGTTGGTTGTGCCCATTTGATTGATTTGAAGGAGGAGATCCTTTGAGAAGCGTACTGTAGCAGACATAGTGTTCATCCTGGTGCACGGAAGATGTACCATGCTTTGAAGCCGCACTTTTGGTGGGCTGGCCTAAAGAGCGACGTTGCTGGTTTTGTTGCTCGTTGTTTAAACTGTCAGATGGTAAAGGCCAAAAGGATGAGACCTGGTGGTCTGTTGTAGAGTTTGGAAGTACCCCAATGGAATTGAGAGCACATTGTTATGAATTTCGTGACACATATGCCTCGTTCCAGCAGAGGATGTGATGCTATTTGGGTGGTTATAGACCGCTTGTCGAAGTCTGCACATTTTATCCTATGGGATGACCTTCTCGTTGAAGAAGATGACGAAGCTGTATGTTGATTTTGTGGTTAGACTTCATGGTGTGTCTGTTTCGATCGTTTCTGACCGAGATCCGAGGTTTACTTCCAGGTTTTGGAAGAGTTTGAAAACAGCTTTGGGTACCAGATTGGCTATGAGCACCGCGTATCACCCCCAGATAGATGGCCAATCTGAGCGCACTATCCAGACGTTGGAGGATATGTTGCGAGCTGTTGTGTTGGATTTCGGAGGTAGCTGGCAAGATGCGTTGTCTTTGGTTGAGTTTTCGTACAATAACAGCTATCAGGTGACGATTGGTATGGCGCCGTTTGAGGCTTTGTATGGCAGAAAGTGCAGATCGCCAGTATGTTGGGAGGAAGTGGGGGAGAAGACGCTATCTGCCCCTGACTTTGTGCAGCAAATGAAAGATCATGTGGATGTTATTAGACAGCGGATGAAAGATGCCCAAGATCTCCAAGCTAGTTATGCGAATAAGAGGCGTCGACCTCTTGAGTTTCAGATTGGTGATCGTGTATTTCTCAAAGTTTCTCCGTTTCGAAGTGTTATGCGCTTTGGGCGCAAGGGAAAGTTAGCCCCTCGTTACGTCGGATCGTATGAGATTGTTGAGAGGATTGGCCCTTTAGCGTATCGGCTGTTGTTGCCGTCAGAGTTGTCTTCTATTCATGACGCCTTTCATGTTTCCATGTTGAGGAAGTATGAGCCAGATCCGTCTCATGTGCTTGGAACTGACGAGGTGGAGCTAGATCAGTCGTTGAGTTATCAAGAATATCCTTTGCAGATCCTTGGCAGAAAAGAGAAATAGTTGAGGAATAAAACCATTCCGTTGGTGATGGTGCAGTGGAGCAAGCATGTGATGGATCTGTTTTGACAGATCCTGATTAAGTTTTGAATTACACAAAACCTGTTATTATATTTCTAACAATTCTACTTAAGTGTACATGTTTTAGGAACGAAGAAGAAGATGAACAGTAGCAGTAGTCTGTCCAGCAGATGGTTCTCAAGATGAAGTTCAGCAGTTGGTTTGGTGCATACATTTAGACGGCAGCTGGATTAGCAACGGAGACGTCCAAAGTTGAATCAGTTGTTCGTAATCAGGCGGAGGCCAAGTTGAACCAGCTGGAGCGAAGTGAATCAGCTGGAACGATAACAACCAGCTGCAAGCGCTAAAGAGAAAAGATGAACCAGCTGGAACAGGAACTGTGAAGTCTGCTGGAGAAGTATCGTACAAGAAGATCTATCAGCAGGAAGCTACAGTGCAATCAGTCGAGAGCTTTTGAAGTTAGCGATAGCAAACCGATGTCGTTTGAATAAGTTTATACGACAGCGTTTTGCCCTCACGCTAAAAGGTTCAGCAGATGAAGAAAGACTAGCAGTAGCGCAAGCGCATATGGATCAGCAGTTGTGAAGAGAAGCGCAAGAGATAAAGCGACGTCGTAGAAGAAGATTCCAGTCGCAAGTTACTGTTGACGAAGCTGTTGTCAGTTACTATTCATGAAGCTGTCGGCAGTTGCCATTCTTATTACTGTTAACGAATCTGTTAGCAGTCGCCATTCTTATTACTGTTAACGAATCTGTTAGCAGTCGTGCTTCTTATTACTGTTGACGAATCTGTTAGCAGTCGCGCTTCTTATTACTGCTGACGAATCTGTTAGCAGTCGCAATTCTAATTACTGTTGACGAATCTGTTGACAGTCGCTATTCAAGAAGCTGTTGACAGCTGATGAGCAATGTTGAACAAGAAGCTGACAAAAGCAAACGTAACAGTGAAGAAAGCGATGTCGTGCTAAAGAATCAGCAGATGGTTAGAGTTCAGCAGATGAAGAAAACAGCTGGAGCGCTAAGCATATATGATGTCATCAGCAGTGACATCACAATCAGCAGGAAGCTATTGTTAACCAGCAGATAGTATTTGGAGTTAACGTAGCAAAACGATGTCGTTTACATAAGTTGATACGACAACGTTTTGCCCTTGCACTAAAGATCCAACAGACGATGTTGACCAGCAGGCAGCTACATCCAGACGAGAGCTTCAGCGTTATATTTAACCAATCAAGGATGCATAGCAAACGACGTCGTTCGAATAAGTTGATACGACATCGTTTGATCTACCCAGTCGTGGGAAGTCCAGTCGCAAGAATTTCACGACCAACGACTGGACAACCAGCTGCAAGCACATCCAGACGCAATCAACAGTACATCCAGACGAGAGCTACAGTAGACCAGCTGTTGATATGCATCCAGTCGCAAGCTGAAGTACCAGTCGCAAAGATCCAGACGCAACGATGATTTCAGCAGTAGCGCAAAGACAGAAGATCAACCCAGTCGCAAGCTTTGTATATCCAGTCGCAAGCACTTCAAGATCAACGTCTGGACAACCAGTCGCAGCACAATGAAAAGAAACTACCAGTCGACTGGATTGCAAAGGAGCGAAAACCAGACGCAGAAAAGAAACAGCTGTTGCGCGAAGTGTTGTGACAAAGAAAAGACAACAGCTGAGCGAACAGCTGTTGAACAATTTGTTGGAGAATATTCAGCCATTCAACGCAATCAACGCTCAAGATGGAAGAATCAATGGCTGAGATTAAGTCGTGCATATTGCCTGGAATTAAGGGAACAAGATTTGTACTATTCTGGGAAATAGTACAATTTACAGAGGAGCATTGCACACATTTGGGAAGACGACGATTTAGCCGTAACAAGCGCAGAAGAGATTGGAATTTGTCTAACGGCTATATTCAAACAGAAGCTATATATACGAGAAGACTTGAAGGAACAAGTTGACGATTGTGGGAAGATTCAAAAACAGAGGGAAGATAACAGTAAGAACGAAGCAGTCGACAACCTTTCTGAGAAGAGCTTACAACGACGTCTACTGCTGAGTTCGTATCAGCTCATTTAGGAGCACTTCCTAGTGTGTGAGATTAATTTCTTATGAGAGTTGTGCGTGTTGATATGCATCCAGTCGCAAGCTGAAGTACCAGTCGCAAAGATCCAGACGCAACGATGATTTCAGCAGTAGCGCAAAGACAGAAGATCAACCCAGTCGCAAGCTTTGTATATCCAGTCGCAAGCACTTCAAGATCAACGTCTGGACAACCAGTCGCAGCACAATGAAAAGAAACTACCAGTCGACTGGATTGCAAAGGAGCGAAAACCAGACGCAGAAAAGAAACAGTTGTTGCGCGAAGTGTTGTGACAAAGAAAAGACAAGAGCTGAGCGAACAGCTGTTGAACAATTTGTTGGAGAATATTCAGCCATTCAACGCAATCAACGCTCAAGATAGAAAGAATCAATGTTTGAAATAGAGTCGTGCAATTGCCTCAATTCAAGGGAACAAGATTTGTACTATTCTGGGAAATTGTACAATTTACAGAGGAAGTTTGCACGGAAATGAAAAGACGACAATTTGGCCTTGACAAGCACAGAACAGATTTGGATTCACTGTCTAACGGCTATATTCAAACAGAGGCTATATATGCGAAGGCAACGCCATTGAAGAAGGTTGACGAGTGAAAAACTGTTGAAGTTGTTGTTGCACAGAAAAGAGAAAAATCAATAGAAGACAACAACAGAGGGAAAATGAATCTGAAGTGAAGCTGTCAACTATCATACTAGAGAGAGCTTAATTGCAGTTGACAGTGGAGCTAGAATTAGCTTGTGTAGAGCAATTTCCCTAGTGTGTGAGAAACAGAGAGTTGAGCGTTTCATTGTATCAAATCTCACACACAGAGATTCATTCATATTGTATTAGTGAATGAATCTCAAAACGTTTCAAACAGTCCCGTCCAAGCACGATGATGTTAAACTCATGTGTATGTAGTTAGTCACACAGTTGCGGTTGGTGTGCATTTGTGAAGTCTAGGAGTTATCACAGCTGCTGGTTGTGGGATCGGGTCTGTACACGAGTTGTAAGATCAAATCTTCTAGTGGATCCTTCCGAGGTGGAAGAAGGGGAGATGTAGGACATTGAGGTCCGAACTTCCAGAAATAAATACTGCGTATCGTATCTCTTTTATTCATTCAGCATGCACCTTTGTTTCAGCACTCAGCATCACACGTTTACAGATTCAGCACTTGCATTTTATACTTAGCATCGCATACAGTTCAGCACACAAGCACTTGCACAAGTCTCGAACAGATTTATGTTGTACATAAATCTGTTTGAGTTGTTTTAAAATATAGGATTCAGTTCTGGTATTTTAAGCATGATTTTTAAATCATACCAGATCTGTCTCCGGTGCTCTGTTTATTTTAAGTGTTCAAGAACATTGAGCTATTGCAGCTCCGTATTAGCAGCACAAAATTTTTAATCGCTCATTTTAAACCAGCGGCTGCTAAGTTCCTTCGAAAAACAGGGACCAACAGCATGGCAGGGAAGAAGCTACTTGGGAGCTGGAAGAAAAGATGCAGCGCGAGTGGCCGCATCTGCAATAGCTGTTGAGCTAAATTTCCAGTAGTTTGTAGCTTTTGGTTGTATTTCTTCCCTAGTTGTTTTTTATTGTTTGCTCAATTATTTTGAACTCTTGGCTTGTGTTAAGCAAAGTTCTGCTTTGGCTTGCTGTTGTTGAGTTGTTTTTCCAGATTGTTGTTGTGATTTCGGGGACGAAATCCTTTTTAGTGGGGGAGAAATGTGAGACCTGATTTTGATGTAAGATTAATTGTTTGGATTAATCGGTTTTAGCAATTCTGGAAGTTTTGTGATTTTGGGTTTTTGAGGTAAAAGCTGGTCGGTGGTAAAATCCAGTCATAGCGTGTTTTGTTAGTGCGAGATTCTTAAACGCCATCGTTTTAGTGAAATTTGGATGCGTTGTGTTACGTAAAAGCTGGTAGCATGTTTGTATCCAGCTGCTGCTTTATTTTGTTTGTTGAGGGCAAACGACAGCGTTTTGATAAGTTGGCGCGATGTCGTTTGGATGTTGCCACTGGTACCAGCTGCGAGGATTTTTTCGCGTGTGTGTCGACTGGTTGTACAGCTGGGAGTAGATGTCAACGCGGGTCAACGTTCCTGTAGCTTGCGTCTGGTTGTCCAGCTGCTGGTGCGCGAGAGTTAGCGTCTGGATGACGTAAGATGTGCGTTAGTGCGAGATTCTTAAACGCCATCGTTTTAGTGAAATTTGGATGCGTTGTGTTACGTAAAAGCTGGTAGCATGTTTGTATCCAGCTGCTGCTTTATTTTGTTTGTTGAGGGCAAACGACAGCGTTTTGATAAGTTGGCGCGATGTCGTTTGGATGTTGCCACTGGTACCAGCTGCGAGGATTTTTTCGCGTGTGTGTCGACTGGTTGTACAGCTGGGAGTAGATGTCAACGCGGGTCAACGTTCCTGTAGCTTGCGTCTGGTTGTCCAGCTGCTGGTGCGCGAGAGTTAGCGTCTGGATGACGTAAGATGTGCGACGCCGTTTTATTAAGTTGGAACGCGGAGTTTTGATGCAACGACTGGTACTAGTTTTTGGGGTGTAGGCAATCCAGCTTTTGGATTTTAGAACCAGTCGTTGGCTTTCATAAGAGCATCCAGTCGTTGGGTTGTCCAGCTTTTGGATTTGAGGACCAGTCTCAAGTAGCGAGAGACGTGTCACCTTGCGACGTCGTTTTGTGTTGTTGAGGTTTATTAGTTATGGGATTCAGCAGCTGTTGGTTGTTGCGACTGCTGGTTTTTTTCGGTGGACTTCTTAACCAGTTTTCACGTGTGTATTTATAGGAAGACTTGGTCTTTGATTTGAGATATCAGATCCCATACTTAGTAAAATTCTCCCAATTGTCGACCTCTGTTTCTCGAACCCTAGTACTTTTCACCGTTGATTTTGTCCGGTGATTCCCGTTTTTTCCGACCACCGTTTTGGACATTCGAGGTAGCGTTGGACTCCTCTCGAAGAGCCCTTTCGATTGATACCATTCTTGGAGGCTGTGTTTTCCTAGAGCGAGATCACGAAGTTGCTGTCTTCGACCGTGCGTTGCGTCGTCGAGGTAGAACTTCGAATTGTTGATGAGATCTTAGTATTAGCCTTTGTTTAAGCTTCCAGTTTAGTTGTATGGGTTGAATTGTTGCTGGTTGAGCGTGGCTCCCAGCCGTGAGCTTCTGATAGCATCCCTGAGAATTATGCTTCGTTGTTTAGCAGGTTTTAACCAGATTTCTCGGGATCCCTTTGTGGTAATTGTTGAGCAGAATTGAGGTACGGATTGGAGCTTGTAATACAGCGATGTTATTGGCTGGATAATTTGTGAGATGGCTATTGCTGGCTGCTGTTTTGTGAGATGACTGTTGGTTATGTGGTGTATACTTG
>KQ997144.1:135460-145777 GCA_001598015.1 Dorcoceras hygrometricum | reverse complement strand
ACAGCGACTATTAGATGTGTTTCATGATAGCCGTCATACCCACTATCACATCTAACATACACTTTAGTGTATTCTAGGTCTTTACTCAACGCAATTGTAAATCATTACACACATAATGAAAGTAAAGAACGCCATATAAAAGAATGCGAATATTATATATAAAGACTGTTTCATACAAGAGTCTATAAACCCACACGCCACAAGTTGGCTAGTTGGGCATCTACTCTAACAGGAATGAAGTGGGAGAAAAGGCTATCACAGGACCTGAACTCGTCCAGGAGACGGTGAAAAAGGTATCCATCATAAAGGAGAGACTGAAGGCAGCCTAGGATCGACATAAAAGCTGGGCAGATCTAAAGAGAAGACCCTTGACCTTCGATGTAGGCGAAAAAGTGTATGTTTCTCCAATGAAAGGAGTGGTCCAATTCGATAAAGCCAGAAAGCTGAATCCCCGGTATGTCGGACCATTTGAAATCTTGGAAAGAGTAGGTACACTTGCATACAGACTGGCCTTACCGTCCAGTATGTCAAGAATCCACAATGTCTTTCATGTCTCATAACTAAGGAGATATATCACGGATTCTAGTCATGTTCTCGATGAAGGACCACTTCTTGTGGAAGGGAATTTGACCCAAGGACTGAGCTATGAAGAAGTCCCAATTCGAATCATGGACACGAAGGATCAGGTACTCAGACGAAGAACGATCGCATACGTCAGAGTCCAATGGTCCAACCACACCGAGCGAGAAGCCACGTGGGAAATGGAGGAGAAGATGCGTAGTCAATATCCCTACCTTCTCGATGATCAAAGTAACCAAAGTTTCGAGGAAGAAACTTCTTTTAAGAAGGGAGGGATGTGAAAATCCAGAAAATCAGCTTCCACAAAAAAAAAAATAAAATCGCTACGATCAACTCAGGTTCTGGTCGGTCAACACGGCTTCTGGTCGTTCAACTCAGATTCTGGTCGGTCAACTCAGATTCTGGTCGGTCAACACAGCTTCTGGTTGGTCAACTCAGATTCTGGTCGGTCAACTCAGATTCTGGACAATCAGCAACCAACAATCAGCAGTCAGCAGTCAGCAGTCAGCTGAGATATGTACAGTCAGCAGCCAGCAGTCAGCAGTCAGCTGAAATCTGGAAATGGTCAACTCAGCTTTGACTGGGAAAATTCAGATTTTGGTAAGGAAAACTTCACCCGTGAATTTCAGAAAACTTCTTCACGCGTACAGAGAAAATTTCGCAATTGTAACTGCCAAATTAGAGGGATTAATGTCAAATTAAACCACCCAAATCAATGCCTAAACCTTTGTTCTTGTAACAGCCATTTTAATGGCCATGAAATCAGGAATTTAAGGAATTAATGACTGACCTTTGACTGCCCTGCTCCTGCACCTATAAATACCCAGTTGTGGCAGCACGTTTTCCTCACTCAACTCGAAAATTCTTCAGTAAAATATCAGCAAACTCCCACGTCAAAGTGCTGCACACCAGACTTCAGATACCAGACTTTATTTACCAAATTCAAACTTCCGATTACGGTAAGTGGGCTTTTAGTTATATATATTCATTTAAAATATTATATATATTATTATACTATGCTCTGTTTTGAATTACTGTTACGAGTCAATTGTTCCGTATCAAATTCTGTTTACGTGGAAGTAATCATAAGTGCTACCTGTTCTGTGATATGCTCTGCTACCTGTATAAGTTCTATGTTCTGTATATGCTCTGTCCTGAAATCTGTTATCCATTATATGTATATGTATATGTTGTATGCTCGAATGGTATCCCCCACTTGCTGAGTGTTTCCCCAAACACTCACCCCTTACTTTTCCCACCAGATAAGAACGAAGAACAGGTTGAAGAAGAAGAACATGAGCTGTTCTGGGGCTAGTGAAGATTCAGTTTTTGTTAATGTAATTTTTTTTCTCTTCCGCAATTTCTCCGATTTTCAGTTGTAAAGACGCTTATTTGATTATGTAATAGACTGGTTTTTTGAGCTATACTATGAGGCTTAATGTTTTATGATTTTATAATTGTTTAATATTACCGATGTCATGAGTCTCGATCTCGGGGCATGACAGAGCAGCTCTCATCCGCTCTCTAATCTTTCTAACAGCCGCAGCTGTTTGCTCTACCACATCTGGTCCTAACCCAGCTCGTTCTCCTACCTCATTCAAGTGAAGAGGTGTTCTACATTTGCGACCATAGAGACCTTCGTATGGGGCCATCTGGATAGAAGATTGAAAACTGTTGTTATACGCAAATTCTAACAACGGTAGCTTAAAATACCAGCTCTCAGAAAAATCCACAATACAAGCTCTGAGCAAATCTTCTAAAATCTGAATCACCCTCTCTGATTGACCATCTGTCTGAGGGTGAAAGGCTGTGCTAAAAGTCAACTTCGTACCCAAAGCTCTATGCAAACTCTTCCAGAAAGCTGACGTAAACTTTGGATCTCTATCAGATACTATCGAAGCGGGAACACCATGCAGCCCATGGCCTCACTATTTCCTTCACATAAAAATCTGCATACCTGCTCACATCGTATGTTGTTTTGACTGGTAAGAAGTGAGCTGACTTAGTGAGTCTGTCTACTATCACCCATATGGAATTATATCCTTGAACAGTTTTGGGTAATCCAACTACAAAATCCATAGCTATGCACTCCCATTTCCATTCTGGAATAGGAAGAGGCTTCAGCATTCCTGCTGGTCTTTGGTGTTCAGATTTCACCAATTGGCACGTCAAATATTCAGAGACAAATCTGGATATATCTCTCTTCATTCCTGGTCACCAATACAGATTCTGAAGATCCTTATACATCTTAGTACTCCCCGGATGCACCGAGTATGGGGCTGAATGGGCCTCTGCCATCAGATCTGACCTCAGGGTGTCTACTTGGGGCACCCACATCCGGCCCTGAAATCTGACTACTCCTTCTGATGAAAAGTAGAGACTACTACCTCTCTCTCTATCTTGCTTAACCCACTTCTGAAGCTGCTCATCTTTCAGTTGTCCCTCTCGGATCTGGTCTATCAGATTTGATCGTATGATGAAATCTGCCAAGATCATAGTACTACCACTGGGCACCAATTCTATTCCAAACTTCTCAATGTCATATGTCAATGGTCTCTGGACGCTGAGTCGGGCTAATCCAACAGATTTCCTACTTAGAGCATCCGTTTCTACATTGACCTTTCTTTGGTGATAGCTGATTGTACAATCTTAATCCTTCACTAGAACTAGCCATCTCCTCTGCCTCATATTGAGCTCCTTCTGGGTGAAAAAGTATTTGAGGCTCTTATGATCTGTGAATATCTCGCATTTCTACCCATAAAGGTAATGTCTCCAGATCTTCAAGGCAAAAACTACAGCTACCAGTTCTAAGTCATGGGTGGGATAATTCTTCTCATGATCCTTAAGTTGTCTGGAGGCATAGGAATTACTCTACGGTCCTGCATCAGTACAGCACCTAAACCCAACTTGGACGCGTCTGTATAAATCACAAACTTCCCTTGATCAGATGGCATGGTTAGCACGGGGGCTTCTATCAACGCTTGTTTTAACTTATCAAAGCTGAGTTGGCACTCTGGGGTCCAATCATACTTAACCTGCTTTCTTGTTAGCAAGGTCAAGGGGACAACTATATTCAAAAATCCTTGAATGAATCGCCTATAGTATCCGGCTAATCCCAAGAAACCCTTACTTCTGAAAAAGATTTGGGAACTGGCCACTTACGAACAGCTTCCACCTTAGCTGGGTCTACTTCCAATCCATCCTTAGATATAATGTGACCTAAGAACGCGACTTTCTCCAACCAAAAATCACATTTACTGAACTTGGCAAACAATCGCTTATTCTTAAAAACTTGCAGCACTGACCTCAGATGGTCAGCATGCTCAGATTTGGTCTTAGAGTACACTAAGATATCAGCATGCTCAGATTTGGTCTTAGAGTACACTAAGATATCATCTATGAACACAATTACGAACTGATCCAAAAATGATTGAAAAACTCTATTCATGAGGTCCATAAAAGCTGAGGGTGCATTAGTAAGTCCAAAGGGCATTTCTAAAAACTCATAGTGACCATAGCGGGTTCTAAAGGCCGTCTTATAGATATCTGCTGGCTTAATCTTCAACTGGTGGTATCCAGATCTTAAGTCGATCTTAGAAAAGACTATCGATCCCTTCAGCTGGTCAAAAAGATCCTCAATCCTAGGAATGGGATATTTATTCTTAATGGTCAACTTATTCAGCTCTCGGTAATCTATACATAACCTCAAACTCCCATCTTTCTTCCTAACTAAAGGCCGTCTTATAGATATCTGCTGGCTTAATCTTCAACTGGTGGTATCCAGATCTTAAGTCGATCTTAGAAAAGACTATCGATCCCTTCAGCTGGTCAAAAAGATCCTCAATCCTAGGAATGGGATATTTATTCTTAATGGTCAACTTATTCAGCTCTCGGTAATCTATACATAACCTCAAACTCCCATCTTTCTTCCTAACAAACAAAACAGGAGCTCCCCAGGGTGATATGCTCGGTCTAATAAATCCCTTATCCAGTAAATCTTGTATCTGTTCCTTTAATTCCTTCATCTCAGATGGAGCAAGGCGATAGGGTGGTCTAGATACCGGTGCTTCTCCTGGCACTAAATCAATTGCCAATTCTAGCTCTCTATCTGGTGGTAGTCCATGGATATCTTCTGGGAAAACCTCGGGAAACTCATTCACCACCTCCACATCTGAAATTTGGGGTTTACTAATCGTAGTTAAGGATGTTAAGCTTGCTAAGAATCCTACCCCTCCTTTCCTCAAACAGCGTTGAGCCTTAAGGACTGATATAATGCGTGGAATCTTCCAAATCTGATTGGCCTCAAATGTAAACGGGTCTCCTCTGGGTGGGTTAACCATTACTGTTCGGAACTTAAAGTCAATGACTACTCCGTACTTGGTCAACCAGTCCATTCCCAAAATCATGTCAAACTCGGGAATCGGTAGCATAATCAAATCTACGGTAGTCAATCGCCCTTGAAGCCTAAGTTCTAAATCTTGAAACAGATCATAGGATACTAACTCTTATTCTGAGGGTATCGTTACGTAAAAGCCTATAGTTACTTGGTCGGGTCTGATGGGTAACTTCTTAGCAAACTTGGCTGCTATAAAAGAATGGGTAGCTCGGGAATCTATCAAAGCTATGGAGGGCATACCAGCAATCAAGATCATACCCGTAACCACCGTCGAATCTGGGTTGGCCTGCTCAGCTATCATCACGAAAGCTCTACTTGTCACCAGCTGTTTAGTCTTTGGGCAATTCTTAAGAATATGCCCTGGAAAACCACATCTGAAGCAGATGTTCTGTCCAAGTCTGCATGGACCAGGGTGAGTTCTCTGACACTTGGGACACACGGGTCTGATGCTGCTAGCAGGAACTGCACTAATGGGTTGGATGGGTAGGGGCTTCTTCTCTTGGGGCCTCTGCTGATTTTTATCTGCTTCTTAAACGACCTCTGATCCTTCTACTGAAAGGTCTGACTCTTTGTTGCCTCTCTTATTCCACATCTTTCTAATCTCTTTCAATACGCAGGGCTCTATCCACTGCTTCTCTGTAAGTCCTTAGGCACAAATAGCCTAACATTCATCACTCTTTTGTTGCCTCTCTTATTCCACATCTTTCTAATCTCTTTCAATACGCAGGGCTCTATCCACTGCTTCTCTGTAAGTCTTAGGCACAAATAGCCTAACATTCATCTTGAACATAGGCTTTAACCCTTCCACAAAATGACCCAGTTTCACCTCTGGATCATTACCAATAAGAGGCACGAAATAAAATCCTCTTTCAAACATCCGCACATACTCCTGTACGGTCATACTTCCTTGTTTCAAAGTTAGAAATTCCCTCTTCAAATAAGACCTCTTGTCTGCTGTGAAGTATTGCTCAAAGAATACTCTCTTGAAATCTCCCCAAGTAAGATTTTCCAAATCCACGGATAGCTTGGCTCCTTCCCACCAAATCATAGCATCATCCCTCAAAGTTAACCTCCATCGACTTTATACAACTTTCAACAACTAAGGGATCTATAGTACCACTAAATTCCTTCTGCTTCTGTCTTCGGAACTTATCTTAAGGATCATCGTGGCTTGGTCCTCTACTACTCGAAGATTGTCCATTGCCTCTGCCAGATTGTTCTACCAACAGCCTTAGAAGTTGGGTAATGCTAGCGTTACTGTCTAGGTCGGGTTCTTCTAAGGAAGTGTTTCTTCTACTTCTTCCTATGCCAGACATCTTAATCTATAGCCCGTAATCCACCA
Source organism: Dorcoceras hygrometricum (assembly GCA_001598015.1). NCBI lineage: Eukaryota > Viridiplantae > Streptophyta > Magnoliopsida > Lamiales > Gesneriaceae > Dorcoceras > Dorcoceras hygrometricum. The sequence goes on along the minus strand of KQ997144.1, from coordinate 139,460 downwards.
CAATATGAACATCAGAACATGCTAAATTAAAACACAAATGCTCTGAAACATAAAATAAAACTCACAGCTCTGGAGAAACGGTCAATGAAATCTGTTCCAACCGAAAGTGTGTGTTTATCTCCGGACCATGCTCTGATACCAAGTTGTGAAGCCCACGCCCATGGGTGTCAACAGATTTGGGTTGAATAAAACAATAAAAGGAGAAAGAGGGGCTGAATAAGTATTTTGTAAGCTGTATTGCATTACAAATCGATATACAAACAGTTGAATTAATGGTGCCAAAATGAAACAGTAAGGGCATATATGACCAACAGATTTGATATACATTGCAAAGTTGCGATATTACAACTACTGGAACTCTATATGATTTCACTATTGTTGTAATAGATCTAATACAGACTTGAAAAAAGATCCAAAAAAAACAACAGCAGCTGCGCGGAAAACATCGGCCAGTAATAAACACTATCACCACAGCTGGTTCAGTTCCCGCCGCCCGTCTGCCCCAGCTCTGTTACCTGCACCATTTAAAAGCTAATGAGCCTAGAGGCTCAGCAAGCAAAATCTGAGGATAACAAAATCACTTAATGCAGGCAGACGTCTCATATCTTAAGATAACTTAGTTTAAAGGAAGGCATTTAAACTTAAACATCTTTCGTAAAAACAGATTTGAGAAAATAACCCAGATCTCATCATTATTTTCTTGTGATTTATGGCTTAGAAGCTCTCCTTAGGTCCTTTGGCGCTTGATCAAGCTACTTCTGAATTCAGTCTTTATGGCATGAAGCCCTATATGGAGGGGCAACCGACACGCTCGACTGTGAGGAATCAGATTTTATCTTAGTGATTAATCACGTGAATTTTGAGGTTCCTGATGATTTCGGACGTTGCGTTAATTTTGGAAATTTAGTCGCAGCGAATTTTTGGTGAATTCAACGTGGGTCAACGTCACTGTAGCTACCTACTGGTATTTTTGCCTCGGTAGGGTGACGTAGGAGTGACGAAAGCGTAACGCAGGGTTACCTGCTGGTTTTAGTTGTGTGCATGGTCGCTGCTGGTTGGCGTTGTATTTAGCGCGAGATGGAGCGTAGAGGCGACACGTGTTAGTCAACGTTTTGAGTGTGGACTAGTGGTATCAGCAGTTGCGTTGTAATAGAGAGAGCTGCTGCTGGTAGTAGGCGCGCGTTATTGCAAGGTTTAGCGAGGGAGTGACACGTGGCGAGTGCTGTTATGCACGTGGAAACCAGCAGCAGGAGCTTCCTTAGTGCAACTGCTGGTTTTTCTTCATGGTGAAGGATGGGTTCCTGCTGGATGACCAGCAGTTGGTAGCGATGTTGGAATAGACTTTACGGCGTCTTTTAGATATATTGACACGTCGTCGTTTGGAGTGATTTTATGTAACCAGCGGTTGATGGGTTTTGAAGGGAATTCGATAACCAGCTTTTGGTTTCTTTGCAAGAGATAATTGTTGTCTGCTGATAGAACGCTGCGGCGTCGTTTTGTTTAGTAAGAACGGTGTCGTTTTGAGATTGTAGTTTCGCATACAACATTTGTTTGCTTCTGCTGAATTTAACGAAAGGAAAAGAGGGCTGCTGCTGATAGACTTCTGCTGGTCACTTCGATTGATTTTAGTGATCAGCAGGCGAGGATTTAAGAGGTATTTATAGAAGTGTTGATCGACACTTAGAATCATTTTCGAACCAGAAATATCTTATCTCTATTTCCAAACCCTCGAATTTGCTACTGTTCACCGTAACTTTCCACCGTCGATTTCCGTCGTTTCCAGCCTTCGTTCTTGACGATTTTGGTGGCGCTGGACTCCTTGAGACTTACTATTTATGCTGATACTGGTTTGGAAGCTAGGAGCAACGAGTAGAAGGACCCGAGAGTTTCTGTGTGTTCGCGTATCGCTCGTCCCCTGGAGCAGACTCTGTTTTCAACTCTTACGAGTTGTTGGGTGAGCGTTCTTCGTAACTTTGAGCTCCGTTTTGTAGTTAATGCCTGCGTAGGAGTGTAGAACTCGAGTATAGCTTCTGGCCGTAGGGTTAACTCGATATTATAGCAGAATTGAGCTAAGATTATTAGTACCTGTAACAGATTTCAGCATTCCAGGAAGTCCCTGTCGCGTGATTTGAACCAGGAGAAATCTCTTAGGTAATTTGAAGAAGAAAGGTACGAATTGAGCAGCCCTTAGCAGCTTTGAGCTTGAACATGTCTATAATTTGATGTTGTGAAATCTGTGGCTTTACTGTTATGTGCCTACGTGAACCAGTTGCTGTTTTTGGTTGAGTATGCATACTGTTTTTACGTTTAAGCATTGTATGTATTGAGCATGAATATTGAATGGCATTCATGCATACATCTTGAGCCTGATTTACAGATTTGATTTGATAACCTGATTGGGTGCCACGTTGTGACTGGTCGACGGATTGGTCGTGCCCGAAAAGTCCAACGCTATCGTCGGAGCGGTGACTACCGGATACGAGTGTCTACCGCCGAGCTGTGATGGGCTGACGGGCCCCGATGATCACGGACCGATGATTTCCCGGTTGATAGACCGTGGTATAGAGGTGACATGATATGATTTGCCGATTGTTACACCGGTCTAGCTGACTGATTTCCTTTGACAGCCTCATGCATTCATAGCATTGATTTATAGCATGTTGCATGTTTATCTGCTTTGATAGCTCTTCGTACTGAGGCTTGACCTCGTACTTGTTTCCTGCTTTTTGTTTTTGTTTGGGTCTGTGTTGCCCATTTGCAGGAACTTCAGGTAACCAAGCTGGACCGAGTGGAAGTTCAGCTGGTCGATCCCTGCGTCCCTGAGTCCCAGTTTATATATGATATGTATTGAACCGGGGGATACCCCGTGTTATCATGTTTTGGGGATCTGTGTTTGATTGATATTATGTTGTTACCTGTTGTGTTGGAGTTTGATTCAACTCATATTTTAATTATCGCTATTTTGAATGTATGATTTGAGTTTAGGCCCATGGTACTTCGAAAAATTTTAAGCCCTGATTTTAAGCTTCCGTGTTTATGCACTTATTATGTGTTAATTGTTAGTAATTAGCACGGGGCCTGACATTTTTGGTATAAGAGCTTAAACTGGGATAAGCTCGATTTCTTTTGATCACACTCTAGTCTAGGCACAGAGTTTTGATTTGATTTTGATTGCCTCTGTGACTTATGTGATCTATTATCTGTCGTAACTTTCCACCATCGATTTCCGTCGTTTCCAGCCTTCGTTCTTGACGATTTTGGTGGCGCTGGACTCCTTGAGACTTGCTCTTTCTGCTGATATTGGTTTGGAAGCTAGGATCAATGAGTAGAAGGACCCGAGAGTTTCTGTGTGTTCGCGTATCGCTCGTCCCCTAGAGCAGACTCTGTTTTCAACTCTTACGAGTTGTTGGGTGAGCGTTCTTCGTAACTTTGAGCTCCGTTTTGTAGTTAATGCCTGCGTAGGAGTGTAGAACTCGAGTATAGCTTCTGGCCGTAGGGTTAACTCGATATTATAGCAGAATTGAGCTAAGATTATTAGTACCTGTAACAGATTTCAGCATTCCAAGAAGTCCCTGTCGCGTGATTTGAACCAGGAGAAATCTGTTAGGTAATTTGAAGAAGAAAGGTACGAATTGAGCAGCCCTTAGCAGCTTTGAGCTTGAACATGTCTATAATTTGATGTTGTGAAATCTGTGGCTTTACTGTTATGTGCCTACCTGAACCAGTTGCTGTTTTTGATTGGGTATGCATACTGTTTTTACGTTTAGGCATTGTATGTATTGAGCATGGATATTGAATGGCATTCATGCATACATCTTGAGCCTGATTTACAGATTTGATTCGATAACCTGATTGGGTGCCACGTTGTGACTGGCCGACGGATTGGTCGTGCCCGAAAAGTCCAACGCTATCGTCAGAGCGGTGACTACCGGATACGAGTGTCTACCGCCGAGCTGTGATGGGCTGACGGGCCCCGATGTTCACGGACCGATGATTTCCC
>KQ997144.1:94865-111988 GCA_001598015.1 Dorcoceras hygrometricum | reverse complement strand
ATCGGTCCGATCTGATCGGCGATCGGAGTCACGATGAAGTCTCGGTGGTGGAGATGAACTGAATGTTCATCGTTGGACCCGGGCCCGTTGGGGCCGGTCCAAGTCCATCTCTTAATTATATTTAATATAGAATTAAGACTAGACTTAAACACTTGATCATTAACTCACTCAAAACCCTAACCCTAGTGCTTGTTGGCCGCCGCCCCCTTCCTCTCATAAGCCGCCGCCGATCGTCGCCGCCGCCGCTTCTCTCGCCGGAAAGTTGTTTCCGGCCAACTCGACGAGGAGAATCCGTTCGTGCAGAATTCGTCAGTGCTTCTAGTGCAGGATGACGAAGGAGTATCGGTTCTGGTCGTGGACCGGATTGGCGATTACTACCGCAGTCTACCGAGAAGAGCCGACGTTATTGTAACTACGGTTGGAGCCAGGCACAAGTGCCAGCAAGGTAGTGGTTTTGAACCCCCTATGTATGTCGATAACTGTTATTGAATTTTTCGTATTGATCGTTCCCGGCTGTTTATTCTATGTTCTTCCGCTGCCTCGCCGGGGGGCGGATCCGGATCACCAACAAGCGTCTCATGTGATGAGTTTAAACGAGTATTCTTTGAACAGTATTTCAGAGCAGACAAGAGGTCTGAGCTGAAACTGGAGTTCCTGACTTTGAAACAAGGGAGCATGACAGTACAGGAGTATATTCAAAAGTTTGAGAGAGGCTGCTATTTTGTGCCTCTTATTGGAAGAGATTCCGAGGAGAATTTGAGTCATTTTGTGGAATGACTGAGGCCTACATTCAAGCTGAATGCCAGGTTAGCAGGGCCCAAGACTTACAGGGAACCAGTAGATAAGGCCCTGCGAGTTGAGAGGGATTGAAAGGATGTTGAATCGGAGAGACAGCAGAAGAGGCAGTCCTTTCAACAAGTAGATCAACGGCCATTTAAGAAGCAGAACAAGAATCAGCAGCGACCCCAAGAACAGAAACCCATACCAGCCCAGCCAATTAGTGCAGTACCAGCTAGAGACTGTCAGGCCTCGTGCACGACACAGAGTCAAAACACGCAAAACATGGCGGAAGCACTTAAAAAGTGGCTAAAAATTTTTGCTTTTGGCCTGACGAATAAAACATAATTTAAAATACTATCATACTCAAAATAATAACAGTTAACACATAAACAAAATAACATAGTAACATTATAACGAATAAAAACACTGCCCAACGGCCAAATACAACAACTGAAAACCACAAACCACAAACAGACTAATAACTATAAAAGCCTAAGCACCACCCGGGACATCCCACCCGCGGCGATACCGATGCAATAGATACTATACATAACTGGGACACTCTAAACACCTCCTGGGGCATCTCCAGCTGGATCATCTCTACGACCAGCGGAACAACCTGGGAAACCTAAAAAACAAGTAGGCAAACAACACAAACCAGCCCCAGAGGGACATCGGGGTCAAACCCCAGTACGAAAAGCAGCATAAAACAGCAATTCAGATACAACATGCAATGTATCATGTCGTGCAAATGCATGAGCGGTACAAAGAACATCGGTAACAACCGGAGGGCCAAACGGATAGGAAGCAACAACTGTGACACATCACTGAGTCTAGGAAGCTACCCGATCGCACCCAAAGGAAAATAGAGTGGCTCATCGTCGCACCTGCGCGGAAGCCACCCACCAGGTCGCACGGAATTTCAAGTGGACACAACCACCCACCAACCTCTATCCAGGTCACTGCAACTGAGGACTGGGAACAACTCAGCCAACATCCTCCAGCTGCTGCAACTAAGGACCGGGAACAACTCAACCAACATCCACCAGCTGCACTCAATCGTGGTTATGCAACACCACACCGCACCACGAGGGAAAAGCTCCAACAGAGCAACATATCATAGCTAACAAAGGAACCATTGGCTCAATATGCTATGCAGATGTAGTAACATGCTTAACATGATGCATGTACAGTAATACCAGAAAACACAACAAAGCATTCAAATAATCACATGCATAGCAACTCAACAGATCACCAAACAGCAGGTAATACACCAGATAGTTCAGCCAATAGACATGCATAATATACACAGCTTGCCTCTACACAAGCACTCGGCACAGCTATATCACATAATACATCCCCATGACTATCTCGAAGCTGTAATACAAGCTCAATTCGTACCTCAATTCTGTGCAACAAATACTACAATCAAAGGTCCCGAGAAATCTGGATATCAACCTGTCGAAGCACACATGGCATAAATCACAGGGACACTAATACACAGAAAGCATGCTGGGAGTTACACACACACTCAACCAGCTATCATCCTACACAACAACTCAACAGGAAGCTCGATTCTAGGCTAGGAACAAGATCTCATCGAATAAACTAAGTTCTACCTGAACTACAAGATGCGCAAGCTAAACCAGCAACTTCGCGTTTCTGCTCCATCCCACAACAGCCTCCAAAAAGGGTATAGGATGAAAGAGCTTCTCAAGAGGGGTCCAACTCTACCTCAAACGTACCAAACGGTGGCCGGAAACGATGGGAAGTGCCGGAGAAATGCTACGGTGAACAGTATCTAGGGTTCGAAGCGAAGAACACAATCGGGGAAAAATATCACTAAGTATGAAATCTGATATCTCAAATCGAAGACCAAGTCTTCCTTAAATACACGCGTAAAAGCTGGTTAAAATCACCCACCGACAAAACCAATCGACGCACGCTAAAAATACAACCAGTAGGTGCAAAGAAGCCAACTGCTGAATTCTCAAACAACGCTAATCAAAACGGTGTCGCAGCGACTTAACAAAATGACGTCGCACCGCTTACGTCATCAAATCTGCCACCAGCTGGTCGCCTAAAACCATCGGCTTGTTCTCAAAACCAAAAGCTGGATTGTATAACACTCAAAAGCTGATACCAGACGTTGCATCAAAACGCTGTGTTCCATCTAAATAAAACGGCGTCGCATAAACCCAACAGCTGGTCACTAACCCATTGACTGGATTCCTTAGCACTAACTAAAACGACGACGCATAGCCTACGTCATGCAGTCGCTAGCTCTCGCGTAAAACAACCAGACGCAAGCTTCAGGAAAGTTGACCATCGTTGACATTTGCTCCCAGCTGGTCAACCAGTCGATACACACACGAACAAAACCTCGCAGCTGGTACCAGTCGCAACATTCAAAACGGCGTCGCGTCAACTAATCAAAACGCTACCGTTTTGCCCTCAACAAACGAGATAAAGCTGCAGCTGGATACAAACACGCTACTAGCTTTCACTTAGCACTACGCATCCAGATTTCACTAAAACGACGGTGTTTAGGAATCTCGCGCTACCAAAATACGCTACGACTGGATTTCACCAACCAGATCTCACCACAAAACCAGCTCCCACAACAAAACCAGATTTTACCCAAAATCTCAAAAATACGAAAACTTCCAGAAATGCTCTAAATGTGAAATCTGACCCGAAAATGCAAAAAAAACATCCAAACAGAGATCTGAATCACCAGAAATCTCTAAGAACCGATTAATTCCAACCAAATTAATCTTATACAATTCCAGGTCCCACAACAACACTAAACCAAACCGATCAACGCAAAACTTTGACATCTGTCCAAGAATCCTCGCCCATTAACAAATTTCACCAACTTCTGAAGATTAGCGCTAAACAACGATTACTCAACAAAACAACTACGTATGGAATTTGCGCCAACAAAACACGCTGCGAACCAGCAAACACCAGTGACCCGATTTCACTAGAAATCCAAACGGATCTCTTCACAAAACAGATTTCTCATAAAACCAATTAATCATATTAGAATTTCTGGATCTCACATTTCTCTCCACCTTAAAAGATTTCGTCCTCGAAATCGAGGCGACAACTCTGGAATAAAACAAAGCCTCCTCAACAAAACCAACGCTGGAAAGTTCAGTTATACACAAAACAACCAAAAGCACTCTAACTCTAAACCAGGAGACTACTAAACTAACGTTCAAGATAACCAGGAGCAAAATCACAAGCAACCAACAGCTGGAGAATCACAACGGACATATAACTACAGAAATCTGACTCAACGCTTAACACAACTTAGCGTAGTCATTCGCTCCATAACTTCACCTTAACATAAACACGCCATGCAAGAAGAATAATTCATGTTGGCACTGCCAAACTAAAAACAGAAACAGTCCTTACTGCAATCTCCAAAAGATCGCACACCACAAAAAGTTCGTCGCAAAACACCGCGATACCTAAAACATCTGATGCTCCAAGGTTAAGTTACCACATAAAATGCCAAAGAGGGATCAACAAAAGAACAACCAGTTAACCAACGGAGTAGGAACAAAACTTGAATCTGAAGGAAACAAAACACAATAATAAAAGGCTATCCCAACATGGATGAGTATACGCTCCACTCATCTTAGATTTGGTCTCTCAATTATCCTTTCCAAAATTCCTTGTTAACCAAAACAGTCAAATTGAGGGTCTAGTCCCGCTCATTCCATCAGTATTCAACACACAATAAGGATCTCATATACAATTTCCTCGGCTTTAACACATAAAACACACTACGTGTCCAATACAGTCGGTACTCACAAATCGCACACCACAGATCCAATTATCCCAAATCATACAAACAACCTGATGAATCTGATAGCGGACCTACCCTTAATTCTTAAATCCAGCAAGATCTAAGAAGGATAATTTCGTAAGAAACACAGGGTTCACAAACAGAGGTTCAAAAGTCCACACATAACAAGCACAATCTGGTCACAGGTCATGCTTATCCACCATTTCAAAGGAACCAGACCTCTTTGGTCAACCACCTACTGCTCAACCTCTGAATAAAACTACTAAATTCTCCACATTTCCTCTAATCGCTAAGCAAGATTTGTACTTTCCGCGGTACAAAATCCCAAAGAAGGTTATACCAAACTTCTCTTGGCAACAATTGCCACACCAAAAACTATACCAATCCCTGATACGATCTCTCAAATTAAGCATCTCCCAAGGGAGAGATGATAAACTCGTAGTTCCTCGAGACCCAAAAACATCGAATTCAACACAAAAGAAGGATCTCATATACAATTTCCTCGGCTTTAACACATAAAACACACTACGTGTCCATAACAATACAGTCGGTACTCACAAATCGCACACCACAGATCCAATTATCCCAAATCATACAAACAACCTGATGAATCTGATAGCGGACCTACCCTTAATTCTCAAATCCAGCAAGATCTAAGAAGGAGAATTTCGTAAGAATCACAGGGTTCACAAAAAGAGGTTCAAAAGTCCACACATAACAAGCACAATCTGGTCACAGGTCACGCTTATCCACCATTTCAAAGGAACCAGACCTCTTTGGTCAACCACCTACTGCTCAACCTCTGAAGAAAACTACTAAATTCTCCACATTTCCTCTAATCGCTAAGCAAGATTTGTACTTTCCGCGGTACAAAATCCCAAAGAAGGTTATACCAAACTTCTCTTGGAAATAATTGCCACACCAAAAACTATACCAATCCCTGATACGATCTCTCAAATTAAGCATCTGCTAAGGGAGAGACGATAAACTCGTAGTCCCTCGAGACCCAAAAACATCGAAAACTCTACCAACTTCGGAACAAGAGCCTAGAGTACTTCCCAGCCACTACAAACACCAGAAAACTAGGAAATCTTGCTAGTGGATCACCACCAAATCCTCTTGCCAGTTTCCTAAAGTAAGCCTTAACACAAGGACAAAATGGGCTGATATAGACAATCCAACAATTATCAGTAGCGAGCTTCTCTCGAGCAGGCAGACGTTAAACTCACAGACAAACTGAACTGGGTGAAGACAGAAATCGCTAATCGCTCTCCACCTTAAAAGATTAACGCTAAGGCCCCAAGGTAAATAAAACAGTCTCCAATACCGAGACCAAGGTGGGGCATCACATCAGCAAAGTCTCTACAATCTGTAACGCAACTATGCCTCGTAGAATGCAATGGGAGGACTACAACCGAAACAGGGAGTCCTCAGAAGTTCAACAACTCAAGGCCAATCGAAAATCAAAGACAAGGATCAACAAACAGATGTGGTCACATGGTGTGAACATATGGGAGTTACCCGCTCGTCTCAACGCACGGTACTAGGTGCACAACAATCACTCAACCTGCTGTTGCCCAACTCATGAGCTGTGGTAATTAACCACTCGGCTCATAGCGGCTAACAGAACCCAGCAGGGAGACAAAAGGCACAACATTCCCGTTTGTCTTCCAAAACAAGACCCTGGTACTCATAGATCAATACCCAAAGCCTACACAAGGCACAGTTAAACGAATCGGGTTTCAACAGCTGGATACACGCAACTCGCAAAACAACTCAACAGCTGGGAACACAAACAGCAGATACCAAAGGGAGTTCACATACTGCAATTCTGCTGTTCCAACGAGAAAAATCAAAGTGGATACACCCAGTACTAAAGATCACAGAGAGAATCAGGGAAATCTCAACGGAAACACGTCAGGGAGAAATTCTCAACAAGTAACAACTATCCTCTCAACAACGAGGAGCTAAACACTCCCAAAACAAACCACTTCCCTAACAGGACTTGCTCACAACTTGCTAACCTAACTCAACATCACTCTCAGAACGACAACTTCTCCACCGGCAGGAGAACAAAGACACTACATCACACAGACAAGATGGGACGGAAACTTCCTCACGCACCACCAAACAACAAATACAATCGTTAGCGAGCGCGATGTCCACATGTAAACTAAACTCACACAGAGTTAACAAGCAAGGAACAACTACCTGTACAATCTCCTCCGGTCAAGACATCATCTCGTTCCCCAGTTGCCACATCCACCTGAGTAGGATGAAGTCCCGATTGCTCAGATAGAGAAAGCTCTCTAACACCAGAAGCCTCTGAAGACTGAAATCCTGAGCGCTGGGACTGAAAAGGTCGACAAAATCGCCTCGAAGAACTCCTAATCAAAGCCTGCTGTCCCAAAGTAGGACACACTCTAGCAAAATGCCCAACCTGACCACAATTGTTTCAAGCGCCTCGCACTCAACGCATTGAGAAGGTCGATGCTTACCCCCACACTGACCACAGTATGACACATTCGTCCTCACTCCACCAGAACCGCCAGAACTCGAAGAACTCAAACTGGATCTCTTAAAGTTCCTTCCTCTTAGTCTAAACCTCTGTCGACTCAAAGACTGAGGTACCACAGAAGGTTGGGAGGACGACGTTCCAGATGGCACAGGATCCACACTTTGTCCTGTCGACTGCTGCTCGAGTCTGTCCAACTGTAAGGCTTTCCATAAGGTCAACCGCTCTGTTGACAGCATTAGCAAGGGCGAGAAAGGCTGAAGACTGACTCTCACTAAATCCCAAAGGAACACTCGGTTGGGAGGCATCCTCTCTATCAGCACTAACCGGAGTCCTCGAATCAACCACCGCTTGCCTACTAGCTCTACCTCTTCTCCTAGGTGGCATCTCTACAAGACACTCAAAGGTAAGCACACAGGCAAGTAATTCAAGTAGTCAAGCACAAACCAAAGAACAACTACTGTGCCTAGACTCACATGTGATTAATGAAATCGAGCTTATCCCAGTTTAAGCTTTGATACAAAAAATGTCAGGCCTCGTGCACGACATAGAGTCAAAACACGCAAAACATGGCGGAAGCACTTAAAAAGTGGCTAAAATTTTTTGCTTTTGTCCTGACGAAGAAAACATAATTTAAAATACTAACATACTCAAAATAATCCCAGTTAACACATAAACAAAATAACATAGTAAAATTATAACGAATACAAACATAGCCCAACGGCCAAATACAACAAATGAAAACCACAAACCACAAACAGACTAATAATTATAAAAGCCTAAGCACCACCCGAGACATCCCACCCGCGGCGATACCGGTGCAATAGATACTATACATAACTGGGACACTCTAAACACCACCTGGGGCATCTCTAGCTGGATCATCTCTACGACCAGCGAAACAACCTGGGAAACCTGAAAAACAAGTAGGCAAACAACACAAACCAGCCCCAGAGGGACATCGGGGTCAAACCCCAGTACGAAAAGCAGCATAAAACAGCAATTCAGATACAGCATGCAATGTATCATGTCGTGAAAATGCATGAGCGGTACAAAGAACATCGGTATCAACCGGAGGGCCAAACGGATAGGAAGCAAAAACTGTGACACATCACTTAGTCTCGGAAGCTACCCGATCGCACCCAATGGAAAATAGAGTGGCTCATCGTCGCACATGCGCGGAAGCCATCCGCCAGGTCGCACGGAATTTCAAGTGGACACAACCACCCACCAACCTCTATCCAGGTCACTGCAACTGAGGACTGCGAACAACTCAACCAACATCCTCCAGCTGCTGCAACTGAGGACTGGGAACAACTCAACCAACATCCACCAGCTGCACTCAATCGTGGTTATGCAACACCGCACCGCACCACGAGGGAAAAGCTCCAACAGAGCAACATATCATAGCTAAAAAAGGAACCATTGGCTCAATATGCTATGCAGATGTAGTAACATGCTTAACATGATGCATGTACAGTAATACCAGAAAACACAAAAAAGCATTCAAATCCACATGCATAGCAACTCAACAGATCACCAAACAGCAGATAATACACCAGATAGTTCAGCCAATAGACATGCATAATATACATAGCTTGCCTATACACAAACACTCGGCACAGCTATATATCACATAATACATCCCCATGCCTATCTCAAAGCTGTAATACAAGCTCAATTCGTACCTCAATTCTGTGCAACAAATACTACAACCAAAGGTCCCGAGAAATCTGGATATCAACCTGTCGAAGCACACAGGGCTTAAATCACAGGGACACTAATACACAGAAAGCACACTGGGAGTTACACACACACTCAACCAGCTATCATCCTACACAACAACTCAACAGGAAGCTCGATTCTAGGCTAGGAACAAGATCTCATCGAATAAACGAAGTTCTACCTGAACTACGAGATGCGCAAGCTAAACCAGCAACTTTGCGTTTCTGCTCCAGCCCACAACAGCCTCCAAAAAGGGTATAGGATGAAAGAGCTTCTCAAGAGGGGTCCAACTCTACCTCAAACGTACCAAACGGTGGCCGGAAACGATGGGAAGTGCCGGAGAAATGCTACGGTGAACAGTATCTAGGGTTCGAAGCGAGGAACACAATCGGGGAAAAATATCACTAAGTATGAAATCTGATATCTCAAATCGAAGACCAAGTCTTTCTTAAATACACGCGTAAAAGCTGGTTAAAATCACCCACCGACAAAACCAGTCGACGCACGCTAAAAATACAACCAGTAGGTGCAAAGAAGCCAACTGCTGAATTCTCAAACAACGCTAATCAAAATGTCGCAGCGACTTAACAAAACGACGTCGCACCGCTTACGTCATCAAATCTGCCACCAGCTGGTCGCCTAAAACCATCGGCTGGTTCTCAAATCCAAAAGATGGATTGTATAACACTCAAAAGCTGATACCAGACGTTGCATCAAAATGCTGTGTTCCATCTAAATAAAACGGCGTCGCATAAACCCAACAGCTGGTCACTAACCCATTGACTGGATTCCTTAGCGCTAACTAAAACGACGACACATAGCCTACGTCATCCAGTCGCTAGCTCTCGCGCAAAACAACCAGCGCAAGCTACAGGAAACCAGACGCAAGCTACAGGAAAGTTGACCATCGTTTGACATTTGCTCCCAGCTGGTCAACCAGTCGATACACACGCGAACAAAACCTCGCAGCTGGTACCAGTCGCAACATTCAAAACGGCGTCGCATCAAATAATCAAAACGCTACCGTTTTGCCCTCAACAAACGAGATAAAGCAGCAGCTGGATACAAACACGCTACCAGCTTTCACTTAGCACTACGCATCCATATTTCACTAAAACGACGGCGTTTAGGAATCTCGCGCTACCAAAACACGCTACGACTGGATTTCACCAAATCAACCAGATCTCACCACAAAACCAGCTCCCACAACAAAACCAGATTTTACCCAAAATCTCAAAAATACGAAAACTTCCAGAAATGCTCTAAATGTGAAATCTGACCCAAAAATGCAAAAAAAACATCCAAACAGAGATCTGAATCACCAGAAATATCTAAGAACCGATTAATTCCAACCAAATTAATCTTATACAATTCCAGGTCCCACAACAACACTAAACCAAACCGATCAACGCAAAACGTTGACATCTGTCCAAGAACCCTCGCCCATTAACAAATTTCGCCAACTTCTGAAGATTAGCGCTAAACAACGATTACTCAAAAAAACGACTACGTACGGAATTTGCGCCAACAAAACACGCTGCGAACCAGCAAACACCAGTGACCCGATTTCACTAGAAATCCAAACGGATCTCTTCACAAAATTGATTTCTCATAAAACCAATTAATCATATTCGAATTTTTGGATCTCACATTTCTCTCCACCTTAAAAGATTTCGTCCTCGAAATCGAGGCGACAACTCTGGAATAAAACAAAGCCTCCTCAACAAAACCAACGCTAGAAAGTTCAGTTATACACAAAACAACCAAAAGCACTCTAACTCTAAACCAGGAGAATACTAAACTAACGTTCAAGATAACCAGGAGCACAATCACAAGCAACCAACTGCTGGAGAATCACAACGGACATATAACTACAGAAATCTGACTCAACGCTTAACACAACTTAGCGTAGTCATTCGCTCCATAACTTCACCTTAACATAAACACGCCATGCAAGAAGAATAATTCATGTTGGCACTGCCAAAATAAAAATAGAAACAGTCCTTACTGCAATCTCCAAAAGATCGCACACCACAAAAAGTTCGTCGCAAAACACCGCGATACCTAAAACAGCTGATGCTCCAAGGTTAAGTTACCACATAAAATGCCAAAGAGGGATCAACAAAAGAACAACCAGTTAACCAACGGAGTAGGAACAAAACTTGAATCTGAAGGAAACAAAACACAATAATAAAAGGCTATCCCAACATGGATGAGGATACGCTCCACTCATCTTAGATTCGGTCTCTCAATTATCCTTTCCAAAATTCCTTGTTAACCAAAACAGTCAAATTGAGGGTCTAGTCCCGCTCATTCCATCAGTATTCAACACAAAAGAAGGATCTGATATACAATTTCCTCGGCTTTAACACATAAAACACACTACGTGTCCATAACAATACAGCCGGTACTCGCAAATCGCACACCACAGATCCAATTATCCCAAATCATTAAAACAGCCTGATGAATCTGATAGCGGACCTACCCTTAATTCTCAAATCCAGCAAGATCTAAGAAGGAGAATTTCGTAAAAAACACAGGGTTCACAAACAGAGGTTCAAAAGTCCACACATAACAAGCACAATCTGGTCAGAGGTCACGCTTATCCATCGTTTCAAAGGAACCAGACCTCTTTGGTCAACCACCTACTGCTCAACCTCTGAAGAAAACTACTAAATTCTCCACATTTCTTCTAATCGCTAAGCAAGATCTGTACTTCCCGCAGTACAAACTCCCAAATAAGGTTATACCAAACCTCTCTTGGCAACAAATGCCACACCAAAAACTATACCAATCCTTGGTATGATCCCTCAAATTAAGCATCTGACCAGGGAAAAACGATAAACTCGCAGTCCCTCAAGACCCAAAAACATCGAAAACTCTTCCAACTTCAGAACAAGAGTCTAAAGTACTTCCCAGTCACTACCAACACCAGAAAAAAAGGCAATCTTGCTAGTGGATCACCACCAAATCTTCTTGCCAGTTTCCTAAAGTAAGCCTTAACACAAGGACAAAATGGGCTGATATAGACAATCCAACAATTATCAGTAGCGAGCTTCTCTCGTGTAGGCAGAAGTTAAACTCTCAGACAAACTGAACTGGGTGAAGACAGAAATCGTTAATCGCTCTCCACCTTAAAATATTAACGCTAAGACTCCAAGGTAAATAAAATAGTCTCCAGTACCGAGACAAAGGTGGGGCATCACATCTAGCAAAGTTTCCACAATCCGTAACGCAACTATGCCTTACAGAATGCAATGGGAGGGACTAAAACCGAAACAGGGAGTCCGCAGAAGTTCAACAACTCAAGACCAATCGAAAATCAAAGACAAGGATCAACAAACATATGTGGCAACAGGGTGTGAACATATGGAAGTTACCCACTCGTCTCAACGCACGGTACTAGGTGCACAACAATCACTCAACCTGCTGTTGCCCAACTCATGAGCTGTGGTAATTAACCACTCGGCTCATAGCGGCTAACAGAACCCAGCAGGGAGACAAAAGGCACAACATTCCCGTTTGTCTTCCAAAACAACACCTTGGTACTCACAGATCAATACCCAAACCCTACACAAGGCATAGTTAAACGAATCGGGTTTCAACAGTTGGATACACGCAACTTGCAAAACAACTCAACAGCTGGGAACACAAACAGCAGATATCAAAGGGAGTTCAAATACTGCAATTCTGCTGTTCTAATTAGAAAAATCAAATAGGATACACCCAGTACTAAAGATCACAGGGAGAATCAGGGAAATCTCAACGGAAACACGTCAGGGAGAAATTCTCAACAAGTAACAACTATCCTCTCAACAACGAGGAGCTAAACACTCCCAAAACAAACCACTTCCCTAACAGGACTTGCTCACAACTTGCTAACCTAACTCAACATCACTCTCGGAACGACAACTTCTCCACCGGTAGGAGAACAAAGACACTACATCACACAGACGAGATGGGGCGGAAACATCCTCACGCACCACCAAACAACAAATACAATCGTAAGCGACCGCGATGTCCACATGTCAACTAAACTCACACAGAGTTAACAAGCAAGGAACAACTACTTGTACAATCTCCTCCGGTCAAGACATCATCTTGCTCCCCAGTTGCCACATCCACCTGAGTAGGCTGAAGTCCCGATTGCTCAGACAGAGAAAGCTCTTTAACACTAGAAGCCTCTGAAGACTGAAATCCTGAGCGCTGGGACTGAAAAGGTCGACAAAAATCACCTCGAAGAACTCCTAATCAAAGCCTGCTGTCCCAAAGTAGGACACACTCTAGCAAAATGCCCAACCTGACCACAATTGTTGCAAGCGCCTCGCACTCCAACGCATTGAGAAGGTCGATGCTTACCCCCACACTGACCACAGTATGACACATTCATCCTCACTCCACCAGAACCGCCAATACTCGAAGAACTCGAACTGGATCTCTTAAAGTGCCTTCCTCTTAGTCTAAACCTCTGTCGACTCAAAGACTGAGGTACCACAGAAGGTTGGGAGGACGACGTTCCAGATGGCACAGGATCCACACTTTGTCCTGTGGACTGATGCACTCGAGTCTGTCCAACTGTAAGGCTTTACATAAGGTCAACCGCTTTGTTGACAGCATTAGCAAGGGCGAGAAAGGCTGAAGACTGACTCTCACTAAATCCCAAAGGAACACTCGGTTGGGAGGCATCCTCTCTATCAGCACTAACCGGAGTCCTCGAATCAACCACCGCTTGCCTACTAGCTCTACCTATTCTCCTAGGTGGCATCTCTACAAGACACTCAAAGGTAAGCACACAGGCAAGTAATTCAAGTAGTCAAGCACAAACCAAAGAACAACTACTGTGCCTAGACTCACATGTGATCAATGAAATCGAGCTTATCCCAGTTTAAGCTCTGATATCAAAAATGTCAGACCTCGTGCACGACACAGAGTCAAAACACGAAAAACATGGCGGAAGCACTTAAAAAGTGGCTAAAATTTTTTGCTTTTGGCCTGCCGAAGAAAACATAATTTAAAATACTATCATACTCAAAATAATCCCAGTTAACACATAAACAAAATAACATAGTAACATTATAACGAATACAAACACTGCCCAACGGCCAAATACAACAACTGAAAACCACAAACCACAAACAGACTAATAACTATAAAAGCCTAAGCACCACCCGGGACATCCCACCCACGACGATACCGGTGCAATAGATACTATACATAACTGGGACACTCTAAACACCTCCTGGGGCATCTCCAGCTGGATCATCTCTACGACTAGCGGAACAACCTGGGAAACCTGAAAAAAAAGTAGGCAAACAACACAAACCAGCCCCAGAGGGACATCGGGGTCAAACCCCAGTACAAAAAGCAGCATGAAACAGCAATTCAGATACAACATTCAATGTATCATGTCGTGCAAATGCATGAGCGGTACAAAGAACATCGGTAACAACAGGAGGGCCAAACGGATAGGAAGCAACAACTGTGACACATCACTGAGTCTCGGAAGCTACCCGATCGCACCCAATGGAAAATAGAGTGGCTCATCATCGCACCTGCGCGGAAGCCACCCGCCAGGTCGCACGGAATTTCAAGTGGACACAACCACCCACCAACCTCTATCCAGGTCACTGCAACTGAGGACTGAGAACAACTCAACCAACATCCTCCAGCTGCTGCAACTGAGGACTGGGAACAACTCAACCAACATCCAACAGCTGCACTCAATCGTGGTTATGCAACACCGCACCGCACCACGAGGGAAAAGCTCCAACAGAGCAACATATCATAGCTAACAAAGGAACCATTGGCTCAAAATGCTATGCAGATGTAGTAACGTGCTTAACATGATGCATGTACAGTAAATCCAGAAACACAACAAAGCAATTCAATAATCACATGCATAGCAACTCAACAGATCACCATCAAAGCTGTAATACAAGCTCAATTCGTACCTCAATTCTGTGCAACAAATACTACAATCAAAGGTCCCGAGAAATTTGGATATCAACCTGTCATAAATCACAGGGACACTAATACACAGAAAGCACGCTGGGAGTTACACACACACTCAACCAGCTATCATCATACACAAAAACTCAACAGGAAGCTCGATTCTAGGCTAGGAACAAGATCTCATCGAATAAACGAAGTTCTACCTGAACTACGAGATGCGCAAGCTAAACCAGCAACTTTACGTTTCTGATCCAGCCCACAACAGCCTCCAAAAAGGGTATAGGATGAAAGAGCTTCTCAAGAGGGGTCCAACTCTACCTCAAACGTACCAAACGGTGGCCGGAAACGATGGGAAGTGCCGGAGAAATGCTACGGTGAACAGTATCTAGGGTTCAAAGCGAAGAACACAATCGGGGAAAAATATCACTAAGTATGAAATCTGATATCTCAAATCGAAGACCAAGTCTTCCTTAAATACACGCGTAAAAGCTGGTTAAAATCACCCACCAACAAAATCAGTCGACGCACGCTAAAAATACAACCAGTAGGTGCAAAGAAGCCAACTGCTGAATTCTCAAACAACGCTAATCAAAACGGTGTCGCAGCGACTTAACAAAACGACGTCGCACCGCTGACGTCATCAAATCTGCCACCAGTCGCCTAAAACCATCGGCTGGTTCTGAAATCCAAAAGATGTATTGTATAACACTCAAAAGCCGATACCAGACGTTGCATCAAAACGCTGTGTTCCATCTAAATAAAACGGCGTCGCATAAACCCAACAGCTGGTCACTAACCCATCGACTGGATTCCTTAGCGCTAACTACAACGACGACGCATAGCCTACGTCATCCAGTCGCTAGCTCTCACTCAAAACAACCAGACTCAAGCTACAGGAAACCAGACGCAAGCTACAGGAAAGTTGACCATCGTTTGACATTTTCTCCCAGCTGGTCAACCAGTCGATACACACGCAAACAAAACCTCGCAGCTGGTACCAGTCGCAACATTCAAAACGGCGTCGCATCAACTAATCAAAATGCTACCGTTTTGCCCTCAACAAACGAGATAAAGCAGCAGCTGGATACAAACACGCTACCAGCTTTCACTTAGCACTACACATCCAGATTTCACTAAAACGACGGCGTTAAGGAATCTCACGCTACCAAAACACGCTACGACTGGATTTCACCAAATCAACCAGATCTCACCACAAAACCAGCTCCCACAACAAAACCAGATTTTACCCAAAATCTCAAAAATACGAAAACTTCCAGAAATGCTCTAAATGTGAAATCTGACCCGAAAATGCAAACAAAACATCCAAACAGAGATCTGAATCACCAGAAATCTCTAAGAACCGATTAATTCCAACCAAATTAATCTTATACAATTCCAGGTCCCACAACAACACTAAACCAAACCGATCAATGCAAAACTTTGACATCTGTCCAAGAATCCTCGCCCATTAACAAATTTCACCAACTTCTGAAGATTAGCGCTATGTTGGGGAACCACGGCGGATCCGGATCACGCCTCCCGGCGAGGCAGCGGAAGAACAAAAATTTGGGTCGGGAGACGATCAATCAATTCAAAACAAATCAAGCTATGACCATTCATAGGGTGTTTCTCGGGGTTACCTTTCTGGCAACTCGTGCCTGGCTCCGACCAATTTCGCGAGGAAACCGGCACTTCACGGTAGGCGGCGGTAGATTACGTCAATCAGGTCCACGATCGAAAGCGAGACTCCTTCGTCAGCCTGCACTAGAAGGACTGACGAGATCAGCGCGGACGGATTCTCCTCGTCAAGTTGGCCGGAACAAATTCCGGCGAGGCAAGGCGGCGGCGGCGGCGGTGCTAGGCGGCGGCGGCGGCTTTGAGAGAGAGGAGGGAGGCGGCCACTTAGAGCTAGGGTTAGGGTTTTTCAAGTGTTGTGTTGTATTATGAAGCTTAAGTCTACATTAAGTAGACTTAATGATGGACTTGGACCGGCCAACGGGCCCGGGTCCAACGGATGAACATTCAGTTCATCCCCATCACCGCGACTTCATCATAACTCCGATCACCAATCAGATCGGACCGTCGACTCAGTTTCCCAAAACTGAATACTATGATCTGAAAAACCATTTTTCAGAACCCCAGTGCAAAATGACCGTTTTGCCCCTCAACAGCGGAAATCTCGATTTGACCCCTGTTGACTTTTAGGAAGTCGCACTCCCCAAAATCCTCTTCTCATGCTCAACACATTGAGCTCAGTATCCGTGCGGGAATCTCGAATCCAGTACTTGTGTGACCCTCAATGGTTCAGGGATACAGCTAGCCGTGGGCCCA
>KQ997144.1:57227-80574 GCA_001598015.1 Dorcoceras hygrometricum | reverse complement strand
TATCATGTAGAGTCTCAATGACGTTTCGAGTCGTGAGGACTAATCAGTACAACCAAGACCTCGGACTTATCCACTCGACAAATGGTAACCACTTGGAAAATCCGAACGAGGGTAGTTCGATAGATCACCAGGTCACTATCTATCTGCATGCTCAGAACATCACAATGTTCCCTACCAATGAAACATGGTACTTCGCATCGCAGATACTAGTCTCGAACTCGGGCGGCCTTATCCTTATTTTGATGGCCCAATCTAGGGCGTATGAACCCCTTATCGAGCAACTGCTGAATCTGCTCCTTCAGCTCGGTAGGAGCTAATCGGAACGATGCCTTAGAGATGGGTATTGTACCTGGCATCAGCTCGATAGAAAACTCCACATCTCGCTCCGGTGGAACTTATGCTACATCATCAGGGAAGAAATCTGTAGAATCCCTGACTACCTCCACATCAGACAGTGAAGGGCCTGCTGAATCTCCTGTAGCCGTGACAATGGCCAAGAACGCCTGACAACCGAGCTCAACTAGCTTCCTGGCCTGCAGAAATGATATAAATCTGGGCTTCCGCGGCCTCCTCGCTGCCTCAAATAAGAAGGCCTCCTGCCCTGGTGGCCTGATAGTCACTGTCCTCCGCTGAAAGTCTATCACTGCTCCAAACTCTGTCAGCCAATCCATACCTAGGATGAGGTCAATCCTGTCATGGGCAAAAAGACCAAATGCTCTGACCGCATGATCCTGGAACATCATCGTCAATCCCTGCACGACGCTGGTCATCGTCAACTCCTCTCTTGATGGAACCGTCACGATGAGAGCTACTCCCAAGCTCTCCGGAACCATACCCATCCTCTGTGTGAAAGCACTCGAAATAAACGAGTGGGTCGCCTCTGAGTCTAGCAAAGCAAGTGTAGTGACACCTAGCACACGAATCTGTCCTGAAACAGAAACGTCACACAGGTACGCGGTTACGGTCAAACTAGATCCCAAAAGCAGTTTAGAATCCTAAGACATTTCTAAGTTTGCTAGTCCTATCCGTCTAAGTTCTCAAGGCAAGTCCTAGAAGGTCTATCAGTTCTACTTAGCACCTAAGGCATCGAATCTCCTAGCAGTAATCTACTCAGCAACTAGCGGATCTGTAGTCCCGTCAAATTCCTTGGGTCCCTGCTAGCGGAACCTCTCAGCCACATCCTCCTCGTGAGACTTCACAGGACGCTCAGACTGTCTCTTTAGCATCCTGGTGGTCCCGGCTAGCATGTCCACGCTAGCCCTCTCATAAAGCGTCAACTGTGGAGGTGGGGGAGGGGGAAGTGCATCATCATTCTGTTGGTCTCTGGCACGTCTGGGAGGCATACTGGCACCCGCACCCTTAACCTATATCTAAGTGCATGACTAAGAGTCTAACTCTAAAACTCCTAAAGTAAAATTAAAGCTGAAAATGGTGCATCATGTGAAAATAAACATGCAACATAAAACTCTAAAACTTACAGACTGACAGTGCGACTTCCGAACTCCACGCAGCATGCTAGTACCCCACCAGAACCACCGCTCTGATACCAACTGAAACGAACCAAACTCTAGAAATTTTTTTTTAAAACATTTGCGGAATACATAAACTGAAAGTGTGGCTCGTTCCCTTTTAAAACATTTTCTAACCATCACTTCAAAACTAAATCAAATAAATATCTCGAATCGTTAAATCATCCATACTGTAAAAAACAGACTGCGCAAAAGTACTGAAAATAAACAAGTTGAAACCAACATTTGAAAAGCGTATCATGACTAAAACAAAACATCAATGCGGCCACGGGGTACTGCTGCAGCGGGCGCTCAAAGGTCCTCATCGCCAGTCAGGACATACACTGTAGGGTCATCACCTGCACCATTTAAACCTAGTGATCCTAGAGCTCAGCATGCTCTATCTTTTAAAATAACAAAGTACATACTAATAAAGTCGCATGCAGGCACATACTCGTAATAAAATAACAGAATGCAAGAATGGTCTTCAAAACCTTGTTCGTACATTTCATATGTCAGGCCCGGTGCACTAATCAAAGATTAAATACTCAATTAATCTTAATAACACGGAAGCATTAAAATAGGGCTTAAAATTTTTCGAATTTGGTCCTGATCCAAAATATCATTCAAAATACGTGCATAATCAAATTAAGTAGTTAACTCAAAACTCAACAACACAACAGGTAAATAACAAGTATTCAATCAGCTACAGATCCCCAAACATAAATAAAGGCACAGGACATCCCCTGGCTCAATATATCAATACATAGATATAACTGGGACTCAAATCAAAATGGGGATCTACCAGCTGAAGCTCCACTCTGTCCAGCCTGGTTACCTGAAGAACCTGCAAAGGCCAACCAAGACCCAAGCAGCCCAAAAACAGGGAAAAGAAACGAGGTCAAAACCTCAGTACGAAGAGAACTCATAAAACATCAAATCATAAAACATGCAATATTCACATCATGATATGCATGAGTCTGTCAAGGAAAATCGGTCATCTAGGCCAACAACTCAGCTGGCAAATCTCAATTGAGATTCAAACACCACGCACAGCCAATCAGCTGGTGGAAATAATCGGTCTGGGATATTCTGGTCCGTCGACCATCACATCTCGATGGTATTCAGGCGCAACAACTCAGCCGGCCACCACTCCGATGATAACATTTGACCTTTCAGGCGCAACAACTCAGCCGGCCGATCACAATGAAAGCTCGACTCGGGTCATCAATCAATCATCAGGCTCAATATGTATGCATGAATGCCAAGAGTATCAATTCAAAAGCATACATAAATCAAATCATAAACAGAACAGAAAATCAACAAACACGGTAAGCCAAATCTGTTCATGTAGAAATCCAAATCACATCATTCAAATCACGCTGGAATATTCACATGCTTATGCCCAATGCTGTTTAAATAAGCTCAATTCGTACGTCCAATCTCTGATTCTACCTCGACAGATCACGCAGAACACAGCTCCAACTGACTTCTCAAGTCTGCTACTCACTAGCTCCTCAAAAGCTCAAATCTGTCAAGATATCTGACGATCAGCTTCTATCTAAGCTCCTGCAGCTTACAACCTAAAGCCGCGTAGCCTAAAACAACTACCTCAACTCAACAGAGCACTGCCCAGTTATAAATCGAAGCTTAAAACTAGAAGAAATCACTTACTCGAAAGCTCTAAAGAACAGAAGAACCACTGGACAACAATCGTGAAGTTATCGAACTTTGAAACTAATTCGCGCTCCTCCAACTCGTCGATTCAAAACTCCAAACTGGTATCAATCGAAAGCCCTAAGGAAGACGAGCTCAGCACCACCAATCTTGCTCCAAACGACGGCGTAAATCGACGGCAAATCGGAGAAATAGGGTTCGAATGATCAATAATAATCAAGGGTTCTATGGGAAGAAGATAAGAAAATATCGGGTTCGTAATTCTCTAACTGTTAATCGACACTTATATTTAAATCTCTCGGTCAAAGCTACAGTGAAAGTCAATCATCGACATATTCAGTTCTTAGCGCCATTCAGATCTTAGCGCTACCCAGATCTAGCTCCGATATCACAGATCTAACTTCGCTACGCATTACTAACGCACCAACATCAAACGACGTCGCGCTACTAATCAAAACGACGTAGCATAGGGGTCCCGCTCTAAAAAAAAGCTCTCGCATAAAAGACCCGCTCACGAACACCCAGATCTGGTCAAATCTAAAATCATTAAACCGAACCGGTTTACACCAACTCACGAACCGGACCGGTCCACACAGTACCGTTGACCAACACTTGACTTCCCCAATAAAACAACGCGCACATCTGCTCACTCTCACCGAACAGATTTCGCTACTCAAATCTGATTATTACCGAACGACACCGTATTACTCATACCCCAAAACGACATCATTTTACTTCCGATTCAAGGCAAATTGCTCAAACACCCGAGGGATATCTCAAATCTGATTATCTCTAAACCAAACGCACGCGAGAGCGATCAACAACTCAATCTGATCTGTTCTATGCCAAATCTGAAAATCCGAAAATCACCAAAAGAAAAACTAAATCATTCAAATCTAAAAAAAACCCGATGGTTAACTTCTCAATAAGCTAATCCTCATCCAGATCTGATTAACCGATTAAACATCTATTAACAATTTCTAGTCCTCACATTCTCCACAACAAAAAATGGATTTCATCCTCGAAATCAACTTACGGCAATGGATCATAATCAAGAGAACACTAGAAAATTACCACAGATAACAACAAAAATCTGCCCAGCATAACTCAATGCCTAGCAAAACCAAAAATCATGGGCACCAATCAATTCAAAGCATGAATCAACAAATCAGAAGATATTTACCTGGAAGTCTACTGTCAATGCTCAAACAGATGAGGCCACTCCTGTCTCATCTTTTCCTCAACTTCCCAGGTAGCTTCCTCTCTTACATGCTTGCTCCATTGAACCATCACCAACGTATACTCTTGTTCCTCAGCTGCTTCTCCTTTCTATCCAGAATCTGCACTGGATATTCAACATAACTCAGGGTAGAATCCAGTTCCACTTCATCAGTTCTCAGCACATGGGACGGATCTAGCTCATATTTCCTCAACATAGATACACGAAACACATCATGCATCGCTGCTAACTCAGCAGGCAAACGTAATCTGTAAGCCAAAGACCTAATTCTCTCAACAATCTCGAAGGGACCAACAAATCTAGGAGCCAATTTACCCTTAAATCTGAATCTCATCACTCTCTTGAAAGGAGAAACCTTGAGAAACACTCGATCACCAACCTCAAACTCCAAAGGTCTGCGTCTTTTATTAGCATAACTATCATGGCGATCTTGTGCTTCTTTCATTCTACTCCGAATCAACTCAATTTGATCTTTCATATGTTGCACAAACTCAGGAGTAGATAGCTGTTTCTCACCAATCTCTTCCCAGCAGATTGGAGATCTACACTTTCGACCATACAAAGCTTTGAATGGAGCCATCCTGATAGTCACCTGGTAGCTGTTGTTCTAAGAAAATTCAACCAAGGACAAAGAATCATACCAGCTACTACTGAAATCCATCACAACTGCTCGCAACATATCATCTAAAATCTGTACGGTCCTCTCAGATTGGCCATCTGTCTGCGGGTGATAAGCTGTACTCATAGCCAATCTCGAACCCATAGCTGCTTGTAATCTCTTCCAGAATCGGGAATTAAATCTTGGATCTCAATCGGACACTACCAAAACCGGCACTCCATGCAATCTAACCACATGGTCGATGTACAACTTCGCCATCTTCTTCATCGAACACCTCACATCATAGGGAATGAAATGGGCTGACTTCGAAAGCCTGTCAACAACAACCCAAATCGCATCACATCCCCTATTCGATCGAGGTAAGTGCGTCACAAGATCCATGGATATGTGTTCCCAATTCCATTGAGGCACTTCTAAGCTCTGTAGCAACCCACCAGGTCTCATTCGCTCAGCCTTGACCTGTTGGCAATTCAAACATCATGCTACAAATCCAGAGATGTCGTTCCTCATACCTTCCCACCAATAGTGAGACTTCAAGGTATGATACATCTTCTTCTAGCCCGGATGCACACTGTAACGACTAAAATGGGCTTCATTCAGGATGGTAACTTTCAAATCAATCAGGTTCGGAACCACCAATCTACCCTGTAGCAACCCACCAGGTCTCATTCGCTCAGCCTTGACCTGTTGGCAATTCAAACATCATGCTACAAATCCAGAGGTGTCGTTCCTCATACCTTCCCACCAATAGTGAGACTTCAAGGTATGATACATCTTCTTCTAGCCCGGATGCACACTGTAACGACTAAAATGGGCTTCATTCAGGATGGTAACTTTCAAATCAATCAGGTTCGGAACCACCAATCTACCACGAAATCTCAGACATCCATCAGAAGCAACAGAAAATCAATAGACTGACCACTTTGGGCTTTAATCTTCAACTCATGAATATACGGATCAGTTCTCTGCATTGATCTAATGTCTGTAACAATCTGTGGTTCAACCTGAAGAGAAGAAACCATGAAATACTGATCACTTGGCTGAAATTGCCATCGAGAAGTCCCCAAATCCTCATGGACTTTGGATATACTCAATGACGTCAGCATCGCAGGTTGAGCTTTCCTACTCAAAGCATCAACAACTAAGTTCATCCGCCCAGGCTGATACTGAATCTCACAGTCAAAATATTTGAGCAACTCCATCCAACGATATTGCCTCATATTCAAATCAGATTTGAGTGAAGATATACTTCAAACTCTTATGGTCAGTGTACACTACGAACTGCTCACCATACAAGTAATGACGCCAAATCTTCAAGGCGAAAAACAATGGCAGCCAATTCTAGGTCATGAACGGGATATCTCGTCTCATGGGGCTTCAACTGTCGAGATGCATAAGCTATCACTCGCCCATTCTGCATCAACACGCATCCCAAACAATTCAGAGAAGCATCAGAGCACACTAAAAAACCTCCAGAACCCGAAGGCAATGCCAACACAGGAGCAGTAATCAACCTCTCCTTGAGCAACTGGAAACTCGACTCACACTCATCTGTCCAAACAAATTTCCTATCCTTCTGGGTCAATTGAGTCATCGGCCTGGCTATCGAAGAGAACTTCTCAATGAAACGTCTATAATAGCCAGACAATCCCAAGAAACTACGGATCTCAATAACATTTCTAGGTCTCTCCCAGTTAAGAACTGCGTTGACCTTGCCAGGATCCACCGAAATGCCTTGCGTTGAAATAACATGACCCAAAAGGACCACCTTATCCAACAAAAATTCACATTTGCTGAATTTCGCATACAATTGTGAGCCTCTCAGTTTTTGCAACACAATCCTCAAGTGCTCTTTATGCTCTCTGAAGTTCCTCGAATAGACAAGAATGTCATATATGAAGACGATCACGAAATGATCAATGTACTCACTAAAGACGCGATTCATCAGATCCATGAAGACAGCAGGAGCATTCGTCAATCCAAACGGCATCACAAGAAATTCATAATACCCATATCTCGTCCTGAATGCCGTCTTCGCCACATCAGCGTCTCTAATCCGCAACTGATGATAACCAGATCGTAGATCAATCTTATAGTACACTACCGATCCCTGCAACTGATCAAACAGATCATCAATCCTCGGCAAAGGATACTTATTCTTGATCGTCGCTTTATTCAACTGCCAAAAACCCACGCACATCCTCATAGACTCATCCTTCTTCTTCACAAAAAGAATCGGAGCTCCCCAAGGCGACATACTCGGTCTAATGAAGCCTTTCTCCAAAAGATCACGCAACTGATCCTTAAGGTCCTGCAGCTCAGCTGGCGCCAATTGATACGCAGCTCTAGAAATCGGGGTCGTCCCTGGCATCGACTCTATGCTGAAGTCGATCTCTCGTCTCGGCGGAAATCCTGGAATCTCATACGGAAACACATCAGGGAACTCTCGAGCAATCGGAACATCACTCAACTCTATCCGTGATTCTCGAGAAACATCAAGGGCATAGATCATAAACCCTGAATTCTCTAGAGACAACAAGCTGAACATTTCCATGGCAGACACTAGTGGGATCTTCGATCGCGAATCAGCACCGTAGAAATCCCACTTCTCCCCAACTTGAGGTCTAAACCTCACCACACCATGGAAACAATCTACAGTCGCTCTATAACTGGGCAACACGTCCATACCCAAAATACAATCAAAATCTCTAATTTCCAAGACAATCAGGTTAGTCACCAACACATGCTCATCAAACCTAATCACACCATCTACAACCACCTCACAGGACCTCAACCACATACCAGCAGGAGTAGATACAGACACAACATCACACAGTGGGGTAACACTCATGCGCAAAAAAATCTGATATGAAGGAGTGTGATTCTCCTGTATCAAATAAAACTCGTGCAGGAAAATCAAAGATAGCACAAGTACCTGCGATAACTCCCTCTGGCCTATCCTCAGCTTGCTCTCTCATCAAGGCATTCACCTGAGCTTGCTGTGGTCCCGGAAACTGAGGTCTAGAAGATCCTCTGAACCTAGATGGTTCTCGTGGTTGGAAACTTGATCGTTGGGGCTGAGAAAAAGGTTGTGGTCTCTGCGAAGAACCACCAGCTGAACCTTGCTGCGACTGATTCGAAGACTGTCCACACATCAAAGGACATACTCTAGCAAAAAGTCCAGGTTTCCCACAATTATGGCAAAGACCCTGAACTCCACGACACTGTGTAGTTATATGTCGACCTCCGCACTGACCACACATCACTCCTCCAGAGCCACTGCTACCAGAACTCACGGAGCCAGAAGAACGCGAATTCACTCGCTTCTTAAATTGCTTCCCACGAGGCCTAAACCTCTGGCGATTCGACTGCTGCGAAGTCTGAGGAGGTTGAAACAAAGGCATCTCTTTCGGCACAGGCTAAAAAGTACGTCCAGCTATCGGCCGAACCTGAGTCAGACTCTCCTAAATATCTACTGTCATGTCCACGGCCTTAGCATACGTCGCAGGAGAACCAGCCAACACCATGCGGAACAATTCAGGCCTCAAACCTCTCAGAAACTTGTTCCTCTTCGTCCTCTCCTGGTTAGAAACATGGAGAACATACGACAGAAGCGACGAAAACCGCCTGGCATACTCGGCCACCTTCATCCCCTTGCTTCAGATTATCAAACTCTCGCTCGCGGTTGTTGTAGTAGAACTCAGGGGTATACTCCTGTCGAAAAGCTTCACAGAAGCTCTCCAAAGAAATCAAAGTTCCACTATCTCTCATGACTCGGGAAGTACCCTTCCAACAACGTTGATCATTCTCCCTCAATTGCAAGACCGCTAGCTTTAGTCTTCTCTCCTGAGAAGTACTCCACCGCATCGAACAACTCTTCCATATGTTCTAACCAACCTTTGGCCATCAAACTGCCCTCGGCACCAGTAAAAGTCGGGGGATTCATTCTCTGGAACCTAGCCAAAACTAGCTCCATCTCGCCAATCTGTCGAGTCACATCCTCTACCTCTGTCTGTCTAGCACGACGACGCAAAGGTATACTCTGCTGCTCAACATCCTCATCACTACCCGGAGCTCTAGACTCATCACCAGTCTGCCTAGTGATTCTACTCCTACCTCTTCTCGGAGGCATCTACCAAAATCTCAGAGGTAAGAACTAACAGATAAATCACAGAGGTAAAAAATCAAAATCACAGAGTCAATCAAAATCAAAACTCAAACTATGTACCTAGACTCGAGTGTGATGAAAAGAAATCGAGCTTATCCCAGTTTAAGCTCTGATACCAAAAATTTCAGGCCCGGTGCTCTAATCACAGATTAATTACTCAATTAATCTTAATAACACGGAAGCATTAAAATAGGGCTTAAAATTTTTCGAATTTGGGCCTGATCCAAAATATCATTAAAAATACGTGCATAATAAAATTAAGGAGTTAACTCAAATCAACAACACAACAGGTAAATAACAAGTAGTCAATCAACTACAGATCCCCAAACATAAATAAAGGCACATGATTTTTCGAATTTGGGCCTGATCCAAAATATCATTAAAAATACGTGCATAATAAAATTAAGGAGTTAACTCAAATCAACAACACAACAGGTAAATAACAAGTAGTCAATCAACTACAGATCCCCAAACATAAATAAAGGCACATGACATCCCCTGGCTCAATATATCAATACATAGACATAACTGGGACTCAAATCAAAATGGGGATCGACCAGCTGAAGCTCCACTTTGTCCAGCCTGGTTACCTGAAGAACCTGCAAAGGCCAACCAAGACCCAAGCAGCACAAAAACAGGGAAACGAAACGAGGTCAAAACCTCAGTACGAAGATCACTCATAAAACAGCAAATCATAAAACATGCAATATTCACATCATGATATGCATGAGGCTGTCAAGGAGAATTGGTCATCTAGGCCAACAACTCAGCTGGAAAATCTCAATTGAGCCTCAAACACCACGCACAGCCAATCAGCCGGTGGAAATCATCTGTGACGCCAACCCATGGGGTCAAGGGATTTGAATTAATGTAAAATAATGAAAAGAAAAGAAAGGCTGAATAGCAATTGCTATAAGCTGTATTTCCTATAACATGAAGATAAATTTTGATTCGCAAATACTAATATTGGCGCCAAGTAATTAAATAGTCGAAACATATTCTGAACATCATATTTGATATAAAATGCAAAGTGCGATTGAATTTACTATTGTTGTAATGGATCTAATACAGATTTGTCAAAGATCAAAAACAACAATAACATGACACGGAAAATGTTGTTCATTGATAAACACAACACCACAGCTGATTCAGTTTCCACCACCCGCTTGCCCTGAATCTGTCTCACCTGCACCATTTAAAAGCTAATGAGCCTAGGGGCTCAGCAAGTAAAATCTGAGATATCAAAATCACTTAATGCATGCAGACTACAGAACTTTAACATAACTTAGTTTAAAGGAATATATTTAAAAGTAAACTTTCTTTCGTAAACTCGGACGTGGGGAAATAACCCAGATCCCATCATTATTTTCTTATGATTTACGGCTTAGAAGCTCTCCTTAGGTCCATTGGCACTTGATCAAGTTACTCCTGAATTCAGTTGCATATAGCTCTTTATGAAAGGGCAATCGACACTCTCGACGACTGCTCACCCTTCCGTGGTGAAAGGGCAACTGTTTTAACATCTGCTCACCATTCCTTTATGACCGTCTTTTATCTATGCCATAAATCCTTAAAAACTAAACTTTTTCTTCCTTTAAACTCATATCTGGTTGAAATCAGATTTGAACATTATCGGGTTTCACTTTATTTCGAAACTCGTTTCTCTTTAAAATCTCACTGAGCATCGGATTCGACTACTGAGAACTCATCGCTGAAGTGAAACAGACATGTCTAACAAAATGATGTTCGGGAACTAAAAACAGATCTTTATCATGAAAACAGATTCGACTATAGAAGTGGTATACGCTAACGCTGAAACAGATGTGAAAGGAACTGTATCGTTAGCGTGAAACAGATTTGACTTTGGGGTTTGGATTGCTATCGGGAAAACGGATGTCACCATAAAAACAGTGTTTTAGGTGTAAGACATATTTGACAGGAAAATTCAGATTCTAGGAAGTCAACAATATAAAATGGGGTCTTTCAGACGTAAATAGTCAATATTAGTCAACTCAGAAAGTAAAGTGGTCAACAATGTAAAATCTGACCAAATTCAGATGTGAAGCGAAAAATCGGATCTGACATGAGAATTTCGGATTTGAACATGAAATCTAGTCGCTAGCATAGGAAACAGATTCTGTCTATGAAATTAGTGCTGCAACATTACGAACGACATCCAACGATACCAGTGCTGCCTATCAAACCCGAACCAGATTCTGATTTAACCAGCATCACTGATTACTTGGAGTCAAGTTCAGACGTCACCATTCACCAAAAAGAAGAACTTTTCTGAACATACAATGACTCAAATCTGAACTACTCAGTACTTTAAAAACATCAATATCTTCATTAAAACATTCTGGATAGTTTTAAAACAAAAGCATATCTTTGAACCTGATCATTCTTTTTTTTCTTAAACATTCATGAACATATACTTAGCTATATCTTTAACGTAAAACAGGCAAGCAATCCACAAAATTAAGGAAAAACAATATATGCTTTAAATGGTGTAGCAAAGGATCAGCTTTTAATTGCCTTTCACTGAGAAATACAAAAACAGTTGATTCCTGCAGAGATCCTCCTCAAGCAACCACAACGAGCTCCTTAGAAATATTTGAGAGAACAAGAAAGTATTTTCTTCACAAGTGAAAATGAACTTTGCCTTTCAAAACCAGTAATATATGGGAGGGATTAGTGACAGGTGATGTGTTATGATTAAGCATGACACACCATGCCTATTATTGTGAAATTTGGTAAAATTTCCCTCTCAATATTTTAGTTTTGCAATTCTACCAAAAGATTTTGAAAGAAACAATTTGTTCTCTTTAAAAGCATTTTTTAATAGGATCTGAAATCTGCTCGTGTAAGGTGCTCGGGGCGATATCTTCTTGGAACTTACTGCATCGTATCTAAATTCTGAAACTGAAGAAATCAGTTTTTTAAATAAATAAAATAGCTTATGCTGAAATCTGAAATATCAATTTGACCCTTCAAATAAAAAGGTTCATTTATGTGGTCATATGGATTTTGGGGCGTTACCACTCTACCCTCCTTATTGAAATTTCGTCCTTGAAATTTTACTTACCAAACAGATATGGGTAAAGACTAAGTATATCAGTTTCGGTCTCCCACGTAGCTTCTCGTTTTGATTGGTTAGACAATTGTACTTTAACCATAGGAATACTACGATTTCTTAACTTTCTAATTTCTCGAAGAAAAATCCTCTCGGGTCTCTCTTCGTAACTCAAATCTTGTGCTAACTGAATTGGCTCATGGCTTAGAACTTGCGAGGGGTTGGAAATATACTTCCTAAAAGCTAATACATGAAAAACACTATGCACTGCAGACAGATGCAGGGGCAATGATAAACTATAATCCAACGTTCCTACTCTTTCAAGAATCTCATAAGGTCCAACATATCTTGGACTCAGCTTTCCTTTCTTCCCAAAACGCATTACTCCCTTCATCAATCCTCTCGGGTCTCTCTTCGTAACTCAAATCTTGTGCTAACTGAATTGGCTCATGGCTTAGAACTTGCGAGGGGTTGGAAATATACTTCCTAAAAGCTAATACATGAAAAACACTATGCACTGCAGACAGATGCAGGGGCAATGATAAACTATAATCCAACGTTCCTACTCTTTCAAGAATCTCATAAGGTCCAACATATCTTGGACTCAGCTTTCCTTTCTTCCCAAAACGCATTACTCCCTTCATCAGAGCTATTCTAAAAAACACATGGTCGCCAACTTCAAAAATTAACTCCCTTCTCGTATTGTCTGCGTAACTCTTCTATCTGCTCTGGGCAGCTCTCATGCATTCTCTAATCTTTCTAACAGCTTCTACTATTTGTTCAACCACATCTGGTCCTAAACCAGTACGTTCACCAACCTCATCCCAATGAAGAGGTGTTCTACATCTACGACCATAGAGAGCTTCATACGGAGCCATCTGTATCAAAGCTCTGAGAAAATCTTCTAGAATCTGAATCACCCTTTCTGATTGACCATCGGTCTGGGGGTGAAAAGCTGTGCTAAATGTCAACTTCGTACCCAAAGTTCGATGTAAACTCTTTCAGAAATCTAACGTAAACTTCGGATCTCTATCAGATACTATCGAAACTGGAACTCCATGCAGCCTCACTATTTCCTTCACATACAAATATGCGTATCTGCTCACATCATATGTTGCCTTAACTGGTACGAAGTGAGCAGATTTAGTGAGTCTTTCTACTATAACCCAAATAGAGTTATATCCTTGATTAGTTCTGGGCAAACCAACTACAAAGTCCATAGCTATGAATTCCCATTTCCATTCGGGAATAGGCACGGGCTTTTCAACATTCCTGCTGGTCTTTGGTGTTCAGCTTTCACCAGTTGACAAGTCAAACATTCAGAAACAAATCTGGAAATGTCTCGTTTCATTCCTAGCCACCAATACAGCTTCTGGAGATCCTTATACATCTTAGTACTTCCCGGATGAACAGAATATGGGGATGTATGGGCCTCTGTCATCAGATCTGATCTCAGGGTGTCTACTTGGGCACCCAGATCCTGCCATGAAATCTGACTATTCCTCCTTCTGAAAAGTAGAGGTTGCTACCTCTTTCTTTATCTTTCTTAACCCACTTCTGAAGCTGCTCATCTTTTGGTTGTCCCTCTCGAATCTGGTCTATCAGATTTGATCTTATGGAGAGATCTGTTAAGGCCGCATTACTACCACTGGGAACTAATTCCAATTCAAACTTCTCAATATCATACGCCAATGGTCTCTGGGCATTGAGTTGGGCTAATCGAATAGATTTCCTACTTAAAGCATCAGCCACCACGTTGGCCTTTCCTGGATGATAGCTGATTGTACAATCATAATCCTTCGCCAGTTCTAGCCACCTCCTCTGCCTCATGTTAAGTTCCTTCTGGGTGAAAAGTATTTGAGGCTCTTATGGTCAGTAAATATCTCACACTTCTTCCCATAAAGGTAATGTCTCTAGATCTTAAGGGCAAAGACTACAGCTGCCAGATCTAAGTCATACGTAGGATAATTCTTCTCATGATCCTTAAGCTGTCTGGAAGCATAAGAAATCACTCTACGGTCCTGCATCAGTACAGAACCTAAGCCCAACTTGGACGCATCTGCGTTGATGAAAAACTTTCCTTGATCCGATGTTATGGTTAGCACAAGAGCTTCTATCAACGCTTGCTTCAACTTGTCAAAGCTGAATTGGCATTCTGGGGTCCAGTCATATTTAACCTGCTTTCTTGTTAGCGAGGTCAAGGGAACTGTTCTTCGAAAATCCTTGAATAAATCGCCTATAATATCCGGCTAAACCCAAGAAACTCCTTACTTCCGAAACAGATTTGGGTACTGGCCAGTCACGAACAGCTTCTACCTTGGCTGGGTCTACCTCAATCCATCCTTAGATATAATATGACCTAAGAATGCTACTTTCTCCAACCGAAAATCACGCTTACTGAATTTGGCAAACAATCGCTTATTCTTCAAAACTTGAAGCACTGTCCTCAAATGGTCGACATGCTCAATTCTAGTCTTAGAGTACACTAAGATGTCATCTATGAACACAACTATGAACTGATCCAAAAAGGGTTGGAAAACTCTATTCATCAAATCCATAAAAGCTGATGGAGCGTTAGTTTAGACGTCATCTATGAACACAACTACGAACTGATCCAAAAAGGGTTGGAAGACTCTATTCATCAAATCCATAAAAGCTGATGGAGCGTTAGTTAAACCAAAAGGCATCACTAAGAACTCATAGTGGCCATAACGAGTTCTAAAGGTTGTCTTATAGATATCTGCTGCCTTAATCTTTAACTGGTGGTAATCAGATCTCAAGTCAATCTTAGAAAAGACTATCGATCCCTTCAGTTGGTCAAAAAGATGTGGTAATCAGATCTCAAGTCAATCTTAGAAAAGACTATCGATCCCTTCAGTTGGTCAAAAAGATCCTCAATCCTAGGAAGGGGATATTTATTCTTGATTGTTAGCTTATTCAGCTTTCGATAATCTATACATAACCTCAGACTCCCATCTTTCTTCTTAACAAAAGAACAGGGGCTCCCCACGGGGACGTGCTCGGTCTAATAAACCCTTTATCTAACAGATCCTGGATCTGTTCCTTTAATTCCTTCATTTCTGATGGAGCAAGGCGATAGGGTGGTCTGGATACAGGGGCTGCTCCTGGTACTAAGTCAATCGAAAATTCCAGCTCTCTATCTCGAGGTAGTTCATGTATATCCTCTGGAAAGACTTGGGGAAACTCGTTTACTACCTACATATCTGAAATTTGGGGCTTACTAATCGTTGCTAAAGACGACAAACTTGTCAAAAATCCTACCCCACCTTTCCTCAAACAACTTTGAGCCTTAAGAGCTGAAATAATACGTGGAATCTTCCGAATCTAATTGTCTTCGAACGTAAATGGGTCTCCCCTAGGTGGGTTAACCACTACTGTTCGGAACTTAAAGTTGATTACTACTACATACTTTGTCAACCAGTCCATTCCCAAAATCATATCGAACTCAGGTATCGGTAGTACTATCAAATCTGCAGTAATCAAACACCCTTGAAGCCTAAGTTCTAAATCCCGAACAAATTATGGGATACTAATTCTTCTCTCGAAGGTACTGTTACACAAAAGCCTATAGTTACTTGGTCAGGTCTAATGGGTTACTTCTTAGCAAACTTTGCTGCTATAAAGGAATGAGTAGCTCCTGAATCTATCAATGCTATGGAGGGCAAACCAGCAATCAAGATCTTACCCGTAACCACTGTCGAATCTGGATTGGCCTGCTCATCTGTCATCACATAAGCCCTACTAGTCACCAGCTGCTTTGTCTTTGGGCAATTCTTCATAATATGCCCTAGCGACCCACATCTGTAGCAGACATTTTGTCCAAGTCTGCATTGACCAGGGTGAGTCTTCTGACAATTGGGACACACCGGTCTGTTGTTGCTGACAGGAACTGTACTAATGGGTTGGATCGGTAGAGGTTTCTGCTCTTGAGACCTCTGCTGATTCTTATTCTGCTTCTTAAACGGTCTCTGATCCTTCTGCTGGAAGGCTTGTCTCTTCTGTTGCCTCTCTTCATCCACATCCTTCCAGTCTCTCTCAATTCGCAGGGCTCTATCCACTGCGTCTCTGTAAGTCTTGGGCACAGATAGCCTAACATTCATCTTGAACATAGGCTTTAATCCTTCCACAAAGTGGCTTAGCTTCTCCTCTGGGTCGTTACCTATAAGAGGCACAAAGTAACACCCTCTTTCAAACATCCGAACATACTCCTGTACGGTCATGCTTCCTTATTTCAAGGTCAGAAACTCCCTCTTCAACTCAGACCTCTTGTCTGCTGTGAAGTATTGCTCAAAGAACACTTGCTGAAATCTGCCCAAGTAAGATTTGTCAAATCCACAGATAACTTAGCTCCTTCCCACCAAATCATGGCATCATCTCTCAACTAGATAGCGCACCTAGGCCTATCCAAATATGGCATCTGGAGGTACTCAAAAATAACCTCCATTGACTTAATCCAGCTCTCAGCAACCAATGGATCCGTTGTACCACTAAACTTCTTCGGCTTCTGCCTCCTGAACTTCTCTTGAGGATCATCATGGCTTGGTCCTCTACTGCTAGAAGATTGGCCATTACCTCTGCCGGTTTTTTCTACCAGCAGTCTTAGGAGTTGAGCGATGCTAGCATTACTGTCAGGGCTGGTTTCTCCTAAGGGGTTACCCCTTCTACTTCTTCCTCTTCCAGATATTTTATAATCTATAGCCCGTAATCCACCACAATATAATTATCAGAACATGCTAAAGAATTTTTTTTTAAGACAAATGCTCTGAAACATGAGATAAACTCACAGCTCTGGAGAAACGGTCGATGAAATCTGTTCCAACTGTAAGTGCATGTGTTTATCTCAGGACCATGCTCTGATACCAAGTTGTGACGCCCAAACCCATGGGGTCAACGTATTTGAATTAATGTAAAATAATGAAAAGAAAAGAAAGGCTGAATAGCAATTGTTATAAGCTGTATTTCCTATAACATGAAGATAAATTTCGATTCGCAAATATTAATATTGGCGCCAAGCAATTAAATAGTGGAAACAGATTCTGAACATCATATTTGATATATAATGCAAAGTGCGATATTACAACATCTGAAATTCTATATGAATTTACAATTGTTGTAATGGATCTAATACAGATTTGTCAAAGATAAAAAACAACAATAACATGACATGGAAAACGCTATCCATTGATAAACGCAACACCACAGCTGATACAGTTTCCACCACCCGCTTGCCCTGAATCTGTCTCACCTGCACTATTTAAAAGCTAATGAGACTAGGGGCTCAGCAAGTAAAATCTGAGATATCAAAATCACTTAATGCAGGCAGAATACTGAACTTTAACATAACTTAGTTTAAAGGAATACATTTAAACGTAAACTCGGACGTGGGGAAATAACGCAGATTCCATC
Source organism: Dorcoceras hygrometricum (assembly GCA_001598015.1). Lineage (NCBI taxonomy): Eukaryota > Viridiplantae > Streptophyta > Magnoliopsida > Lamiales > Gesneriaceae > Dorcoceras > Dorcoceras hygrometricum. The sequence goes on along the minus strand of KQ997144.1, from coordinate 62,862 downwards.
ATTATTTTCTTATGATTTATGGCTTAGAAGCTCTCCTTAGGTCCATTGGCACTTGATCAAGATTCAGTTGCATATAGCTCTTTATGAAAGGGCAATCGACACTCTTGATGACTGCTCACCCTTCCGTGGTGAAAGGGAAACTGTCTTAACATCTGCTCATCCTTCCTTTATGACCGTCTGTTATCTATGCCATAAATCCTTCAAAACTAAAATTTTCTTCCTTTAAACTCATATCTGGTTGAAATAAGATTTGAACATTATCGGGTTTCAGTTTATTTCGAAACTCATTTCTCTTTAAAATCTCACTGAGCATCGGATTCGACTACTAAGAACTCATCGCTGAAGTGAAACAGATCTATCTAAAAAAATGATGTTCGGTAACTAAAAACAGATCTTTATCATGAAAATAGATTCGACTATAGAAGTGGTATAAGCTAAAGTTGAAACAGATGTGACAAAAGGAACTGTATCGTTAGCGTGAAACAGATTTGACTTTGGGGTTTGGATCGCTAGTGTGAGACCTGCGTTTTCATAAATCAGTTGTTGTTCGGGTTTGGACCAGCTCTTGGTCAATGTGCATTGGTGATGCCATCGATTTTGCCTAAGTGTTGGAATCAGCAGTTGGAAGATACCAGCCGTTGAGATGTTATCAGTTGTCGTGAGAAAGATAATTGTTCGGGTTTTGCATCAGCCGTTGAGCGATCGCGTCAGTTGTTGGTATTTCAGTCGTTGCATTTTGGTAGGAAGCAGCAGCAATGCTAACATAGATTTCAGTCGTTGGTGTATTAGTGCGTATTCAGCTGTTGCGAGAGATCAGCTGTTGGTTAGCGATCAGCAGTAGCTAACGAGTGACATGTTCTGTGGTGACGTGTCCCTCTCTTTGAAGCGACGACGTTTTGTGAACAGGAACCAGCTGTTAGTTTTGTTAGCGTGTTTCTCAGTAGGTATCGATACTACGTCGTTTAGTTAAGTTGGAACGACAGCGTTTTGAGTGGAGCACTCTGTATCAGCTGTTGGTTGTTCTTTGATTTGATCAGCTGTTTGTTTGTTGATCAGTCGTTGGTAGCGAGGTGACGTCCCTCTGCGACGTCGTTTGGTTAAGTTGGTGGGACGTCGTTTTGTTTAATTATTCGTTGTTTAGTGATACGGGAAAGCTGATGTGAGATATCAACTGCTGGTTGGTATAACAGCGATGACAACTGATTTTGTCGGTGGGATCTGTTCCTGTTTCTAGCAGCTGTTGATAAGAGTATATATTAGAGGTGTTGGCCTTCGATTTTATACCAAGTGCTGGTTTATAGTTAGAATATTTTTCCCCGTTTTCCCAATCTCTGTCGCGAACCCTAAGCATTTTTCACCGTAGCTTTTCCCCATCAATTCTCGTCATTTCCGATCGCCGTTTTGAACGATTGAGGTAGCGTTGAACTCCTCTCGTAAAGGCGCTTCATCCTATACCACTCTTGGAGGTTGTAGTTGGGTGGAAGAAACATCGCGAAGCAGCTTCCTTGTCCGTGTGTTACGTCGTTCAGGTAGCTCTTTGAATTATTTTATGAGATCTTACCTTAGACTTTGAATTGAGCTTTCTGTTGAGTTAGGAAGGTAGGATTATTCGCTGGTTGAGTGTGTAGCTCCCGGCCGTGAGTTCGGCGATTAGCGTCCCTGAGATTTATGCTTTGTTACTAGCAGGTTTTCAGATTTGAGTTCTCGGGACCCTGTTTGTAGTAATTGTTGCCCAAAATATCGAGATACGGATTTGAGCTTGTTATAGCTTGGAATTGGCATGAGATTTAATGTGAGACTGCTGGGATGTTTTGGTGTATATGAATGCTGTGTATTTCTTGCTGTTGCATTGGTGTTTTATGCTAGCTGCTTACTGTTATATGCATACACGCATTTCACATACAGTTCAGCTCCCTGTTGCTTTGTATCTTGTTGTTTTGTGCTGTTGATTCTTACCAGGATGCGAGGGCGAGCGGCAATACCGCACTCTCATCTCCCTGCTAGGATCTGTTAGCCCCTATGCACCGAGTGGCTAACTACCACAGTTCATAGGTTGAGCAACGGCAGGTTGAGCTATGTGCATCTGGTATCGGGTGTAGTGTCAAGGCGAGTGGCTCATTACCACACTTTGAACACACCCCGTGGCCACCATTCGTTGCAGTTCCGTTTGAGCTATGCCTTGAGTTCCTTGGCTCCTTTTCGGTGGTAGCTTTTAGTTGTTGTCCGATGTCTCATGCATAGCATCCGCATTTTATCTTATGCCGTTTCTTTAGCTATTTCAATTGCTCTCCGTACTGGGGTTTGACCCCAATGTCCCTCTGGGGTTTGGTTTGTTTGTTTGCCTGTTTGTTTTCAGGTATGCCGGGATTTACAGCTGGTCATGGTTTTAACCTAGCTGGAGGTGTCCCAGGAGGTGGATAGAGTGTCCCAGTTATGTATAATATTTATGTGCACTGGTATCACTGCGGGCGGGATGTCCCGGGTGATGCTTAGATCTATATAGTGGCAGTCTGTATGTACTTTTGCTATATATAGCCGTTGGGCAGTTTGTGTACTTGACTGTTTGTTCTAGTGTGGATTTAGAGAACTGGGATATATATATTTTGAGTATTGTCGTATTTTAAATTACATCATCTTTCTGTCAGGCCAAAAGCAAAAATTTTACCTACTTTTTAGTAGCTTCCGCATGTTTTTGTATGTTTTGTCTCTGATGTGAGCACGAGGCCTGACATTTTTGGTATCAGAGCTTAAGCTGGGATAAGCTCGATTTCTTTGATCACACTTTAGTCTAGGCACAGTGTCGTGTGTTGCTTGTGCTTGACTATGTTATTATGTGTTGCATATTGCTGTGTTATGTGATATCTATGCTGTACTTGTTCTGTGTTCCCTTATCCTGTTGTGCGTATTCGTAGATGCCGCCTAGACGTCGTGGTAGAGGTAGGGGCAGTTTCAGGAATCGGAAGGGCAGAATGAGGATCAGCGTAGTATTCCTCGTCGTGGCTGTTGTAGGCGTGAGGAGGAGGAAGTCGATGACTTGACTACCCGTGTGGAAAGCATGGAGATTGTGATGGCTAGGTTTCATAGGATGAGTCCCTAGATCTTTAACGGTGACGAGTCTAGCGAGGATGCGGATTCGTGGCTTCGGCACATCACTGGTTTGTTTGATCGTGTTCAGTATGACGATGTGCTTCGGTTGAGTTTTGCGACCTTCCAGTTGAGGAAGAATGTGGAGTGTTGGTGGCGTGGTGCTTCGAGGACCTTAGAGGAAAGCGGTGTGGAGATCACTTGGGATAGCTTATGTGTTGATATTCGGCAGGAGTATGTCCCGGAGTCTTACGTGAACGCCCGTGAGAGGGAGTTCGACAACTTGGAGTAGGGAAGCATGTCTGTTAGGGAGTATACCCGTAGGTTTTCTTCTCTGTTGGCGTATGTCCCGCATGTAGCTGGCCGGGAGAGGGCCATGAGGACCAAGTTTATTGAGGGACTTAGCGAAGAGTTGTATACTTTGGTTTTTTCGAGTAAACCAAATAGCTATGCAGAGGCTGTGGATAGCGCTATTGATATCGAGGAAGGTCTGCGGAACCGGAGGTCGCATGCTAGGCCTCAGGGAGCTCAGGGTGGTCGTCCCGCTGTTCAGGGAGCACAGTCTTCACAGTCTTCCCAGTCCGCCCATCAACCCCAGCAGCAGCCACAGCAGCAGTTGGCCCAATAGTCAGGACGTCAGAGGTTCCGACCTCGTGGCCAACAGTTTAAGAAGAAGTCGGGTTCGGGTTCTTCTGGTTCTGGTAGCTCTAGTAGCAGTGGTTCTAGGGCATATTTCTGTGGTTTCTGTGGAGGCAAACATCTGTCTACCCAGTGTGTTGGTGTGCAGGGCTCTTGCAATATCTGTGGTCAGTATGGACATTTCGCGAGGGTATGTCCGTCGGCTGGATCGCAGCAAGCCGTAGCCCCGCCTCAGGGTCGAGGAGGACAGTCTAGGGGTCGTTACCCTCAGATTCCGTAGCCTAGAGTGTTAGAGTAGATGCCCAAATAGCCAACTTGTGGCGTGTGGGTTTAATAGACTCTTGTATATGACAATCTTTATATATGATATTCGCATTCTTTTATATGACATTCTTTACTTTCATTGTGTGTATAATGATTAACAATTGCGTTGAGTAAAGACCTAGAATGCACCTAAGTGTATGTTAGATGTGATAGTGGGTATGACGGCTATCATGGAACACATCTAATAGTCACTGTATATTCTGAATTAGTTCCTAGTCGATTGGGCCGTCAAAATGAGGATAAGGCCGCCCGAGCTCGAGACTAGTATCTGCGATGCGAAGTACCATGTTTCATTGGTAGGGAACATTGTGATGTTCTGAGCATGCAGATAGATAGTGACCTGGTGATCTATTGAACTACCCTCGTTCGGACTTTCCAAGTGGTTACCATTTGTCGAGTGGATAAGTCCGAGGTCTTGGTTGTACTGATTAGTCCTCACGACTCGAAACGTCATTGAGACTCTACATGATAGGCGTCTCACTTTGACCCGTTTGCCGACTCACTTGGGGTCATAAGGCGTCGGGATTGGGTGAGACCCCGATGTATGTAGGAGTCGATGCATCGTTGTCGAGGATTCACCGCTCGCAGACATGCGTGGATATCCTATGCTATCTGAGGGGATAATAGTGTATAAATCTCTGGCCAGAGTACTTGAAGTGTTTTAGGTAAATATGTTTACCTAGTTACACTCGCGATGTCACTATTCGATCTCCAAGATGTACGCATAGCTATCGGATCTTTAGCGACTCTCGATTTACCAATGGTCGTTGATCTGATCGGGATATATGGATTGAAAGGACCGTATTGTACGCTAACCACGACCAACTGGTTCTTGCACGCACTATCAGTGATACCTAGGGGATCATGGGGCGATGTTGCTAGACGCTCTTACCATGATCCGATGGGCAAGTCCGGGATTGTGATTCCGGAGCCACAATGGTTGTGGGCCCACGGCTAGCTGTATCCCTGAACCATTGAGGGTCACACAAGTACTGGATTCGAGATTCCCGCATGGATACTCAGCTCAATGTGTTGAGCATACGAAGAGGATTTTTGGAGTGTGACTTCCTAAAAGTCAACAGGGGTCAAATCGGGATTTCCCGCTGTTGAGGGGCAAAACGGTCATTTTGCACTGGGTTTGAAAAATGGTTTTTCAGATCATAGTATTCAGTTTTGGAAACTGAGTCGATCGGTCCGATCTGATCGGCGATCGGAGTTACGTTGAAGTCACGGTGATGGGGATGAACCGAATGTTCATCCGTTGGACCCGAGCCCTTTGGGCCGGATCCAAACCCATCATTAAGCCTATTTAATATAGACTTAATCCTAGACTTCATAACTTAATACTAGACTACAATTAAACCCTAACCCTAGCTCCAAGCCGCCGCCCCCATCCTCTCGAAAGCCTCACCACCGCCGCCCTGTGCACGCCGCCGCCGCTTCGCCGGAATTTGTTCCGGCCAATCTTGACGAGGAGAATCCGTCCGCGCCGATCTCATCAGGCCTTCTAGTTCAGGCTGACGAAGGAGTCTCGTATCCGGTCTTGGACCTGATTGACGTTATCTACCGCAGTCTACCGTGAAGTGCC
>KQ997144.1:14418-53778 GCA_001598015.1 Dorcoceras hygrometricum | reverse complement strand
TTTGTTCCCGAATTAATAAAGAACATTATTTCTGTTTCTATGCTTGATAGTGATGGATATTCTTGTATGTTTGCTAATTCGATTTGCAATATTTACAAGAATGAATGTTTAATTGGAATTAGGGAACGCGAAAACGATTTATACACCTTAAAATTAAAAGACGTTCCAACTCGCGATGTCGAAGCACATACAACAACGATTAAAAGGAAACCCGATAACTTGAACCCAGCACAACTTTGGCACACTAGGCTAGGTCATCCTTAGAGAAGCGCACTGCAGTAGACACAGTGTTCATCCTGATGCTCGGAAGATGTACCATGCGTTGAAACCGCACTTCTGTTGGCTGGTTTGAAGAGCGACGTTGCTGGATTTGTAGCTCGCTGCCTGAACTTTCAGCAATTAAAGGCAGAAAGGATGAGACCTGGTGGTCTGTTGCAGAGTTTGGAAGTGCCCCAATGGAATTGGGAGCACATAGCGATGGATTTCGTGACGCATCTGCCTCGTTCCAACAGAGGATACGATGCTATTTGGGTGGTTATTGACCGATTGTCTAAGTCTGCACATTTTATTCCCTATGGTATGACCTTTTCTCTGAAGAAAATGGCGAAACTGTACGTCGATTTTGTGGTTAGACTGCACGGTGTGCCTGTTGTGATCATTTTAGACCGAGATCCAAGGTTCACTTCCAGGTTTTGGAAGAGTTTGCAAGCAGCTTTGGGTACCAGACTGGCAATGAGTACATCATATCACCCCCAGACAGATGGCCAATCTGAGAAAACTATCCACACGTTGGAGGATATGTTACGAGCTGTTGTGATGGAATTTGGTGGTAGCTGGCAAGACGCGTTGTATTTAGTGGAATTTTCCTACAAAAACAGCTACCAAGTGACGATTGGTATGGCACCATTTGAGGCTTTGTATGGCAGAAAGTGCAGATCGCAGGTATGTTGGGAAGAAGTTGGGGAGAAACAGCTGTCTGCCCCAGATTTTTTGCAGCAGATGAAAGATCATGTAGATCTTATTCGACAGTGGATGAAAGCTGCCCAGAATCGCCAAGCCAGTTATGCAAATAAGAGGCGTAGACCTATAGAGTTTCAGGTTGGTGATAAGGTATTCCTTAAAGTTTCTCCGTTTCGCAGTGTTATGCGCTTTGGTCGCAAGGGAAAGTTACCCCTCGTTACGTTGGACCGTATGAAATTTTTTAGAGGATTGGCCCTTTAGCGTATCGGCTATTGTTGCCACCAGAATTGTCTTCTCTACATGATGTCTTTCATGTTTCCATGTTGAGGAAGTACAAGCCAGATCCGTCTCATGTTCTGAGAACGGACGAGGTTGAGCTAGATCAGACGTTGAGCTATCAGGAGTATCCCCTGCAGATCCTAGATAGAAAAGAGAAACAGTTGAGGAATAAAACCATTCCTTTAGTAATTGTTCAATGGAGCAAACATGGTAAGGAAGAAGCTACTTGGGAGTTGGAGGATAAGATGCAGCGTGAGTGGCCGCATTTGTTTGAGTATATTTTGTATCAATTTCCAGTAGCTGTTAGTTTTTGGTTGTTCTTTCCCTAGTTGTTGTTTGTTGTTTGCTCAGTTATCTTGAACTCTTGGGTTCTGTTGAGTTGTTCCTGGACTTATTTATTTCGAGGACGAAATCGTGTTTTAGTGGGGGAGAGATGTGAGACCTGCATTTTTGTAAATCAGTTGTTGTTCGGGTTTGGACCAGCTGTTGGTCAAAGTGCATTGGTGATGCCATCGATTTTGCCTAAGTGTTTGAATCAGCAGTTGGAAAATACCAGCCGTTGAGATGTTATCAGCTGTCGCGAGAAAGATAATTTCTCGGGTTTTGCATCAGCCGTTGAGCGATCGCGTCAGTTGTTGGCATTTCAGTCGTTGCGTTTTGGTAGGAAGCAGCATCAATGCTAACGTAGATATCAGTCTTTGGTGTATTAGTGCGTATTCAGCTGTTGCGAGAGATCAGCTGTTGCGTAGTGACCAGCTGTTGGTTAGCGATCAGCAGTAGGTAACGAGTGACGTGTTCTATGGTGACGTGTCCCTCTCTTTGAAGCGACGACGTTTTGTGAACAGAAACCAGCTGTTAGTTTTGTTAGCGTGTTTCTCAGTAGGTATCGATACTACATCGTTTAGTTAAGTTGGAACGACAGCGTTTTGAGTGGAGCGCTCTGTATCAGCTGTTGGTTGTTCAGCTGTTTATTCGATCAGCTGTTGGTTTGTTGATCAGCTGTTGGTAGCGAGGTGACGTCCCTCTGCGACGTTGTTTGGTTAAGTTGGTGCGACGTCGTTTTGTTTAATTATTCGTTGTTTAGCGATAGGCAAAAGCTGATGTGAGATGTCAACTTCTGGTTGGTATAACAGCGATGACAACTTTTGTCGGTGGGATCTGTTCCTATTTCTAGCAGCTGTTGATAAGAGTATATATTCGAGGTGTTGGCCTTCGATTTTATACCAAGTGCTGGTTTATACTTAGAATATTTTTCCCTGTTTTCCCAATCTCTGTCGCGAACCCTAAGCGTTGTTCTTTTCCCCATCGATTCCCGTCGTTTCCGGTCACCGTTTTGAACGATTGAGGTAGCGCTGGACTCCTATCGTAAAGGCGCTTCATCCTATACCACTCTTGGAGGTTGTAGTTGGCTGGAAGCAAGATCGCGAAGCAGCTTCCTTGGTCGTGTGTTACGTCGTTCAGGTAGCGCTTTGAATTATGAACGATTGAGGTAGCGCTGGACTCCTATCGTAAAGGCGCTTCATCCTATACCACTCTTGGAGGTTGTAGTTGGCTGGAAGCAAGATCGCGAAGCAGCTTCCTTGGTCGTGTGTTACGTCGTTCAGGTAGCGCTTTGAATTATTTTATGAGATCTTACCTTAGGCTTTGAATTGAGCTTTCTGTTGAGTTAGGAAGTTAGGATTATTCGCTGGTTGAGTGTGTAGCTCCCGGCCGTGAGTTCTGCGATTAGCGTCCCTGATATTTATTCTTTGTTACTAGCAGGTTTTCAGATTTGAGTTCTCGGGACCCTGTTTGTAGTAATTGTTGCCCAAAATATCGAGGTACGGATTTGAGCTTGTTATAGCTTGGAATTGGCGTGAGATTTAATGTGAGACTGCTGGGATGTTTTGGTGTATATGAATGATGTGTATTGCTTGATGTTGCATTGGTGTTTTATGCTAGCTGCTTACTGTTATATGCATACACGCATTTCACATACAGTTCAGCTCCCTGTTGCTTTGTATCTTGTTGTTTTGTGCTGTTGATTCTTACCAGGATGCGAGGGCGAGCGGCAATACCGCACTCTCATCTCCCTGCTGGGATCTGTTAGCCCCTATGCGCCGAGTGGCTAACTACCACAATTCATAGGTTGAGCAACGGCAGGTTGAGCTATGTGGAATCTGGTATCGGGTGTAGTGTCAAGGTGAGTGGCTCATTACCACACTTTGAACACACCCCATGGCCACCAGCTTTCAGCTGTTGTCTGGTGTCTCATGCATAGCATCCGCATTTTATCTTATGCCGTTTCTTTAGCTGTTTCAATTGCTCTCCGTACTGGGGTTTGACCCCAATGTCCCTCTGGGGTTTGGTTTGTTTGTTTGCCTGTTTGTTTTCAGGTATGCCGGGATTTACAGCTGGTCGTGATTTTAACCCAGCTGGAGGTGCCCCAGGAGGTGGATAGAGTGTCCCAGTTATGTATAATATTTATGTGCACTGGTATCACTGCGGGCGGGATGTCCCGGGTGATGCTTAGATCTATATAGTGGCAGTCTGTATGTACTTTTGCTATATTCAGTCGTTGGGCAGTTTGTGTACTTGACTGTTTGTGCTAGTGTGGATTTAGAGAACTGGGATATATATATTTTGAGTATTGTCGTATTTTAAATTACATCATCTTTCTGTCAGGCCAAAAGCAAAAATTTTACCCGCTTTTTAGTAGCTTCCGCATGTTTTTGTATGTTTTGTCGCTGATGTGAGCACGAGTACTGACAGCTAGTGGGAAAACGGATGTCACCATAGAAACAGTGTTTTAGGTGTAAGATATATTTGATAGAGAAATTCAGATTTAGGAAGTCAACAATATAAAATGGGGTCGTTCAGACGTCAATAGTCAACCGCAGTCAACTCAGAAAGTAAAGTGGTCAACAATGTAAAATCTGACCAAATTCAGATGTGAAGCGAAAACTCGGATCTGACATGAGAATTTCGGATTTGAACATGAAATCTAGTCGCTAGCATAGGAAACAGATTCTGTCTAAGAAATTAGTGCTGCAACATTACGAACGACATCCAACGATACCAGTGCTGCCTATCAAACCCGAACCAGATTCTGATTTAACCAACATCACTGATTACTTGGAGTCAAGTTCAGACGTCGCCATTCACCAGAAAGAAGAACTTTCATGAACATACAATGACTCAAATCTGAACTGCTCAGTACTTTTAAAAACATCAATATCTTCATTAAAACATTCTGGATAATTTTAAAACAAAAGCATATCTTTGAACCCGATCATTCATTTTTTTGTTAAACATTCATGAACATATACTTAGCTATATCTTTAACGTAAAACAGGCAAGAAATCCACAAAATTGAGGAAAAACAATATATGCTTTAAATGGTGTAGCAAAGGATCAGCTTTTACTTGCCTTTCACTGAGAAATACAAAAACAGTTTATTACTGCAGAGATCCTTCTCAAGCAACCACAACGAGATCCTTAGAAATATTTGAGAGAACAAGAAAGTATTTTCTTCACAAGTGAAAATGAACTTTGCCTTTCAAAACCAGTATTATATGGGAGAGGGATTAGTGACAGGTGATGTGTTATGATTAAGCATGACACACCATGCCTATTATTGTGAAATTTGGTAAAATTTTCCTCTTAATATTTAGGGATTAGTGACAGGTGATGTGTTATGATTAAGCATGACACACCATGCCTATTATTGTGAAATTTGGTAAAATTTTCCTCTTAATATTTAGTTTTGCAATTCTACCAAAATATTTTGAAAGAAACGATTTGTTCTCTTTTTAAAGCATTTTTTAACATAATCTGAAATCTGCTCGTGTAAGGTGCTCGGGGCGATATCTGCTTGGAACTTCCTGCATCGTATCTAAATTCTGAAACTGAAGAAATCAGTTTTTGAAATAAATATAATAACTTATGCTGAAATCTGAAATATCAATTTGATCCATAAAATAAAAAGGTTCATTTATGTGGTCCTATGGATTTTGGGGCGTTACATCATCGGTCCGTGATATTCGGGTCCGTCGTCCATCACAGCTCAGTGGTCTTCAGGAGCGACAACTCAGCCGGCCACCACTCCGATGATAGCATTTCACCTTTCAGGCGCGAAAACTCAGCCAGCCGATCACAATGCTAGCTCCACTCGTCATCAATCAATCATCAGGCTCAATATGTATGCATGAATGCCAAGAATATCAATTCAACAGCTTACATAAATCAAATCGTAAACAGAACAGAAAATCAACAAAGCACAGTCAGCAAAATCTGTTCACGTAGACATCCAAATCACATCATTCAAATCACGCTGGATAATTCACATGCTGATGCCCAAGCTGTTTAAATAAGCTCAATTCGTACCTCCAATCTCAGATTCTACCTCGACAAATCACGCAGAACACAGCTCCAAATGCCTGCTCAAGTCTGCTACTCACTAGCTCCTCAAAAGCTCAAATCTGTCAAGATATCTAACGATCAACTTATATCTAAGCTCCTGCAGCTTACAACCTAAATCCGCGTAGCCTAAAACAACTACCTCAACTCAACAGAGCACTGCCCAGTTCTAAATCGAAGCTTAAAACGAGAAGAAATCACTTACTCGAAAGCTCTAAAGAACAGAAGAACCACTGGACAACAATCGCGAAGTTATCGAACATTGCAACTACTTCGCGCTCCACCAACTCTTTGATTCAAAACTCCAAACTAGTATCAATCGAGAGCCTTAAGGAAGACGATCTCAGCACCACCAATATTGCTCCAAACGGTGGCGTAAATTGATGGCAAATCAGAGAAATAGGGTTCGAATGAACAGTAATAATCAAGGATTCTCTGGGAAGAAGATAAGAAAATATCGGGTTCGTAATTCTCTAAGTGTTAATCGACACTTATATTTAAATCCTCGATCAAAGCTACAGTTGTAAAGCCTCAGATTTAACGACTGCCCCCACTGTACCAACACTGATCTTTTCAGCGTGTTTTGTCCTCACTCGTACGCACCCTGAGAAACATCCCAGAGGGTCACCCATCCCAAAATTGTCCCAAGTCAAGCACGCTTAACTTTGGAGTTTTTAAGTGATGAACTCCCGAAAAGAAGATGCAGCTTGTTGGTATGAGTAGTACCAATTAAATCTGATAAGCCTTCCTCAACTAAGCTCAATTACATCTATAACATCCCAGTCTCGTAATCATTCTCATTCCGGTGTGGGATCGGTTCATTCATGTTCCCCTTCGCCTCTAAAAGCCTGCCCGGAGACGCTCATTGTCCGTGCAACCTCTGGCACCGGCGATCACTCCCCGCCCTCTTTGAGCCCCGGAACTCACATTCCCACCAGCTTCCGCTTGGTTCATCCCCAAACCACACCGTACCAAGAGAGGTCGGCTCTGATGCCAACTGAAACGAACCAGACTCTAGAATATATATATTTTTTAAAACATTTGCGGAAGGATAAACTTAAACATAACGAATGGCTCATTCCCTTCTAAAACGTTTCTAAATCATTTTCTCAAAATACTTTAAGCATAACTAGAGGAATATTTGAAAACGTTAAAAACATTTAACACAATAAAATCCTCGAGTAAAAGCATACTGAAAACCAACATGTTTAAAAACTAGTATCTACTGCAACATGACAAAACTGAATCATAAAGGCGGTCACGGGGCACTGCTGCAACAGGCGCTCAGAGGTTCTCACCACCAGTCCGAATATACTCATCGACAGGATCATCACCTGCACCATTTAAACCTAGTGAGCCTAGAGGCTCAGCATGCTCTATCGTAATACATAACAAAGTACATACTAATAAAATCGCATATAAGCACATACTTGTAATTAAAATAACATTAAAGCGTGAATGCGTGCATGATCTTAAAACAATTCTTCATACATATTCTTGTAACACCCCAAAATCCATGGACCATATATATATGAATCTTGTTTATTTTAAGGGTCAAAATTCCAATTTAAATGTTAGCATAAGCTATTTTATGAAAGCTGATTTTACTGATTTCAAAATTGAGGTACGATCAGCAAGTTCCAACATATGTCACTTCAAGCACAATACACAAGCAGATTTTAGAAATCTGTTGAAAATACTTTTAAGGAGAACAAAATGGTTTGTTTTAAAAAGTATTTGGAAGATTTGAAAACTATAATATTGAGAGGGAAATTTTACTAAAATTCATAACTTTAGGTGTGTCATGCTTGATGATTACACCTCACCTGCCACTAATCCCTACCATACAAATACTTGCTTTGAAGGAAAAGTTTATTTTCACTTACAAAGAAAAACTCTTTTGTGTTCTCTCAAATATTTCCAAAGAAGCTCGTTGTGATTGCTTGAGGAGGAGGAACTCGGCTGGAATCAAATTCCGTTGTAAAGCTTAGTTCTAAGTCAAGTAAAAGCTGATCCCATTTGAAGCATATATTTATATTCCTCATTTTTATGGATCTGCTTGCCTGTATGTTTAAACGATTTTGACCAAAAGACCGATTTTGACCAAATTAAATCCCAAAAATCGATTTTTGACTCCAATAAAATCCTAAAGCCATAATTTTGACTAAAAACATAAAATTAGGCATAACTAAAATTATTTAAAAGGTTTGACTCAAGTTTTGAAACTTCTGGCTATTTTCTTTAAAATTGGACCTTCGACACATTAATAAAAATAACAGGTCCATAATTAAAATAACTTGACCCCATTTTAAAATATTTGACTCGGGACCCGAAGAACCGATCTGGTCCAACCGAACCAGCCGAAACCGGTTCACTTAGACCGAACCAATTCTCCAAAACAAACCTAAACCAAAACACACACCTAAGCAGCCGTCGCCATGACCAGCCTCTGGTTTTTGCGTTCGTTCTCCCTGCTCCGGCCACCACTACCAGAGCCCTTCCTGCTGGACCACCCTAAGGTCCAGATGGTTCTAACGTGACCAACCTTGGCTCAAACCGTTGGCGAACCAGGGAGAACCGGTCGCTGCAAGTGGACGCTCCAGCCATGCTGCTCTGTCTGGACCAACTGCTGGTCTTCGCGTTCGTTATCCCTTCTCCAGCCACCAATGCCAGATCCCTTCCGAATGGACCACCCCCAGGTCCAGACGGTTCTAACGAGACCAACCATGGTCCAAACCATGGGCTAACCAGGGAGAACTGGTCGCTTCATGTGGACGCTCCAGCCATGCTGTGCCGTCGCGACCACCTGCTGGTCTTTGCGTTCGTTCTCCCTTCTCCGGCAACCAATGCCAGAGCCCTTCTGATTGAACCACGCCCAGGTCCAGGAAGTTCTAAAGAGACCAACCATGGTCCAAACCATGTGCTAACCAGGGAGAACTGATCGAGGGAAGTGGGCGCATCAGCCACGCAGCGCTACGTGTCACCTCGACCTCTATGGCTTTCCCTGGTTCACACGACCACTTAGCCACCTTCATACCTCGATCTAGACCAACATGAGTCCCCTAGGAACCCCTAGAACCGATCCAATACCCCTGGAAATTTCCATGACTGAAGCCTCAAGAGAAGAAAGCGTAACATGTCAAAAACCGTGAGTCTCATGCATGAACTATGAACATAGAGGTAAAGATCCGAGGCATACACACAATATTCATGCATAATTTTCATAAAACAGGTTATTATGATTTAAATGGTGAGCAAGGAAATTGATATCACATGCCTGGGTTGAAGGAAACGTGGATCTGCGAGGTACGAACGTTGTAGACGCGAGATCGGGGCGCAACCGGCTATGGATCATCAAGCTCCTTCTATGGCTGGAATTTTCGAAATTTTGTGTGTGTGGGGAGGGGAGAAGACGGCTGGTGCATGTATTGGAGGCTAGGTTTGAATCTAATTTGTGTTTAAGAAATAATGAGTGTGCCTATAATGACCCTTCTTGTTTTAATGATAAAGAATACAATCATGCCCCTCTACTTAAATAAAAAGATGTTTAAAAACTCATACTTGGGCTTTAATAATTATAAAGTTTCGAAATCTAGGCCTCCTAAAATTTTAAAGTGCCTTAAAACTCAAATACCAGCCCGTATAGGCGAAAAACGGGTTCCCCTCCAAAATAATTATAAAAATCCAAATTTCCAAAAATATTTGCTTAAAATAAAATAAATTCATTCTTAAAATCTCATAAATAAAAATCTCAATTATCTTTATTCCGGTCGACCCTAATCTCGTCCACACGTCCATAGCTCAAGCAGGCTGAAAAATAGCACATGCATACCATGCAGCATAAAATCATAAATAAATCATATAATAAGGCATGTAATCATCTAAAAATATTTTTCCCCTAGTCATGCACTCATTTCTACGTAATCTGATTTTCGGGATGTTACAACAGTGAAAGTCAATCACCGACATATCAGATCTCAGCGTCATTCAGATCTTAGCGCTACCCAGATCTGGCTCCGGTATCACATATCTAACTTCGCTACACTATACGCACCAACATCAAACGACGTCGCGCTACTAATCAAAACGACGTCCCGCTCGCGAACACCCAGATCTGGTCAAATCTAAAATCATTAAACCGAACCGATTTACACCAACTCACGAACCGGACCGGTCCACACAGTACCGTTGACCAACACTTGACTTCCCCAATAAAACAACGCGCACATCTGCTCACTCTCACCGAACAAATTTTGCTACTCAAATCTGATTATTACCGAACGACACCGTATTACTCATTCCCCAAAACGACATCATTTTACTTTCGATTCAAGGCAAATTGCTCAAACACCCGAGGTCTATCTCAAATATGATTCTTGCTAAACCAAGCGCATGCGATAGTGACCAACAACTCAAATCTGATCTGTTCTATGCCGAATCTGAATATCCGAAAATCACCAAAAGAACCAAATCCTTCAAATCTGAAACCCGATGGTTAACTTCTCAATTAGCTAATCCTCATCCAGATCTGATTAACCGATTAAACATCGGTTAACAATTTTTAGTCCTCACATCATAGCATACATAGCATATAACATACATAAGGCATGCCATAACATAACATAAAAACGTATGAGTCGTATCATGAAGTGTGGACCATGTTCGATTGATCAATCTAAAAACCAACGTACATGGTGGTGCGGTTCACCCGACCTTACCTCGGGATCCCTCACACCTCTATGCTTGGCACTTCACCATGCCATAAACACATGGATCCATAATCTCGTAATACATGAACAGAAGTTCAGCGGGTCCAGTATCCAGCATCCCCTCATCGTAAACTTGTCACAAATCACTTCAATCCCTCGATTTTTCTTTTAAAACATGCACATAACCTTTCATAAAACATTCGTGATGCGTGCATTTCATAAAACATGCAATTTTAAAAGGTTAGCACGTCAATGTATATTTAATTCTTTGCTTTAAAACAATTTCATACATAACATACTATATATATAATTAAATATATATTTACGGGCTTCTACATTTTCTATTCCGGTCAAGGACTGGTTCAGGAATCTGGCCCACTACTTCTAGACTTAGCATTACAATTGACTTAGCCCAAGACTTATAAGAATTCTCCTTAAAATTTCTAACACATTTCAATTTTGACTTAAATCAAAAGCGCATGATCAATTTTGACCCTAATTAACATCGAAATTTTGACTTTAAAAACTTAAGGCCAATTTTTGACTAATTTCAAAATCAATTTTGACTTAGAATAACTTGACCAATTTTGACTTCAAAATAATTTGATCGATTTTGATTTTAAAATAAAACTAAGGGTCAAGTTTGACTAAATCAGAACTCATATAATCAATTTTGACCAATTAAAATCACATGGTCAATTTTGACTTTATTAAATACGCAAAGACTCCAATTTTGAATTTTAAAATTTAAAATAGGGGATAAGGTCCAAATTAATTAAAAGTTTGACCAAAATAATAGACTTTGAAAGATTTGACAAAAAACATTAATATTGGATTTTAGACTTAAAATTAAAATAACCGGTCCGACATTAAAACAACTCGGATCAACTTTAAAATATTTTGACTCCAAACTCAATGAACCGACCCCGTCCAGCTATGACAGTTTAAAAATTCACACATACTAAAAATCATTTTCTAGGCATTAATTTGTCATTAAATTCCAAAAATCTCATAAATCAAATAAATTATAAAAAAGTTGGAAAACATATTAAAATATTCTTAAAACATCAAGTAAAGTCATCCATGAACTTTGGCAACCCATAAGACTCGAAATCTTAATTTTCACAAAAATGACCCGACGAGGCTCACTTCGAACGACAAAACGTAAAAATCATTAAAAATCAATTTCTTCACCACATCAGTCCCTGCTTCAACCCACATGACTGTAACTCAATATAATAGTCAATGAAAAAAATGAGACTCAAAACTGATTTAGGAATTGACCAAAAAGACGCCCACAAACCCACTGCCCATGCGCAGACTGTAACCAGGACACACGTGCTAGCCATAAAATTCATAACTAATTCGTTCCTTGACCAAATCACTTCCTGTTTGGACCTAAGTGACCCTAACTAAATTAGCCATCTCCAGAAATCAAGCTTGACCACACATACCACATAAAGTGACTTACCCGACCCCAACAACTCTACTGTCGCGCACGTGCTGATCATAAAAATTCGTAACTAATTCATTCCTTGACCGAATCGCTTCCCGTTTGGACCTACGTGATTCTAATTCGATGGAATAACTATCGAGACCACCCTTGGACCAAACTAGCCCCATTAACCACCCATTACCAAAGCTTCACAAGAAACGAATCAGACACGTGTTGAAAAACATGATGCATGCATGGATCTCAAACCTTAAACATGGATCTAATCAAAACACATACAAATCATGCACATACTTTTTAAAAAACAGTATACTATGATTTAAATGGTGAGAAAAGGAGAGATATAACATGCCTGGCTTGAAGAAAGATGAGATCTACGAGTTACCGACGTGTAGGACGCGAGATCGGGACTAAAACCGCATTGGATCACCAAAAGATGAAGAAAATTGATGGGGATACTTTGAGGGGGGGATGGTACAGCCAAGTGGGAGTGGAGGATGCTAGGTTTGCAAACAATTGTGTTTTGAAATAATGGGGTGTGACACAATTGACCCCTAATAGTTAATTAAGAAAAGAAAAAGGATTTTTACATGCTTACCCCACCTCTACTAAGTTCCCAAGTTAATCAAAACTCTAATCCATGCTTTTAAAACATCTAATTTTCGAAATAAAGGCCCTCTCAAATTTTAAAACACATTAAATTCCATTAAAACAACTCGTATATGCGAAAAATGGGTTCCCCTCCAAAATAATAATAAAACCCCAATTTTTGGAAACTTGCTGCTTAAAAATTAATAAATTTATTCTTAAAAATCTAAGAACTTAAAAATCTTAAATTATTTTCATCTCGATCGTCCCTAGTCTTGTCCACGCGTCCGTAACTCAAACAGGCTGAAAACATGACATGCATACCATGCAACATAAAAATCATAAATAAATCACATAAAATGGCATGTAATCATCTAAAATTATTTTCCCCCTAGTCATGCACTCATTTCTACGTAGTCAGAAATTTCTAGGCGTTACAGATCCCGACTGAGTCTGAGGCTCAGAACGAGGAGATGGAGCGTAATGTTCCTGTTCGTAGGTGTGCTAGGCAGGTTGACGACGAGGTTGATGTGTTGGCAGCCCGTGTGGATGAGATGGAATTGATTATGGCGAGGTTTTAGCGTATGAATCCTTAGACTTTCGATGGTGACAAGAGTAGTTCCGATGCTGAGTCCTGGTTGCAGCATATTACCGGACTTTTTGATAGAGTACGCTATGATGATGAGCATAGACTGAGTTTGGCGACCTTCCAGCTGAGGAAGAATGCAGAGCGCTGGTGGAGAGGTGCTTCACGTACGCTCGAGGAGACTGGTATGGGGATTACTTGGGATAGTTTTTGTACTGCGTTCCGTCAGGAGTATGTTCCGGAGTCCTATGTTAACGCCCGAGAATGAGAGTTTGATAACTTGGTTCAGGGAACCATGTCTGTGGGGGAGTATGCTCAAAGGTTTTCTTCTCTCCTTGTCTATGTTCCCCATGTGTCTGGCCGTGAGAGGGCGAAGAGGAACCGATTCTTGGAAGGGCTGAATGAGGATCTTTATTCCTTGGTTTTGGCGAGTTCACCTACCAGTTATGTGGATGCGGTGGACAAGGCAATGGATATCGAGGAAGGGTTACGGAACCGTAGGTCTTGGATTCAGCCTCAAGCTGCACAAGGTATATCAGAACTTAAGCTGGGATAAGCTCAATTTCTTTTGATCACACTTGAGTCTAGGGACGGTGTTGCTTGTTGCATGTGCATGACTATGTGATTTATTTTCTATGTGATCTTACTGTTTTAGTATTTGCTTAGATGCCGCCTAGACGTAGGGGTAGAGCAACCAGGCAGATTCCGGCAGAATCCGAGGGTCAGAATGAGGAGATTCAGCGTAGTATTCCTGGTCGTAGGCGTACTAGGCAGATTGACGAGGAGGTTGAGGTGCTGGCAGCCCATGTGGATGAGATGGAACTAATCATGCGAGGCTTCAGCGTATGCATCCTCAGACTTTCGATGGTGACGAGAGTAGTTTCGATGCTTAGTCTTGGTTGCAGCATATTACTGGATTGTTTGATAAAGTGCGTTATGATGATGAGCGCAGGCTGAGTTTGGCGACTTTTCAGCTGAGGAAGAATGCAGAGCGATGGTGGAGAGGTGCTTTACGTACGCTCGAGGATACTGGTGCAGGGATTATGTGGGATAGTTTCTGCACGGCATTTCGCCAGGAGTATGTTCCGGAGTCTTATGTGAATGCTCTGGAGCGTGAGTTTGACAACTTGGTTCAAGGAACCATGTCGATGGGCGAGTATGCTCGAAGGTTTTCTTTTCTGTTGGCTTATGTTCCTCATGTGTCTGTCGCGAGAGGGCAAAGAGGAACCGTTTCTTGGAAGGGCTTAATGAGGATCTGTACTCTTTGGTGTTGGCGAGTTCACCTACCAGTTATGCTGACGTTGTGGACAAGGCTATGGACATCGAGGAAAGGTTTAGGAACCGGAGGTCTCAGGTTCAGCCTCCAGCGGTGCAAGGTTCACGTCCCAATGTTCTAGGGGCACAACCTCCCCAGTTTCCCCAGTCATCTCCGCAGCAGCCCCAGCAGTCAGTGCAACAGTCTGGACGCCACATTTTTAGGCCTCGTGGTCATCAGTTCAAGAAGAAGCAGGGTTCTAGTTCTTCTTGCTCCGGTAGTTCTAGCAGCAGCAGTAGCCCTAGGGCCATCTTTTATGGTCATTGTGGAGGCAAAGACCCCTCGGCGCAGTGTACTGGTGTTCAGGGTGCTTGAAATAATTGTGGGCAGTATGGACATTTTGCGAGAGTGTGTCCATTGGCGGGATCTCAGCACACCGCAGCCCCACCTCAAGGTCGTTTGGGTGGATCGTCTAGAGGTCGTTCTTTGCCTGCTCCACAACAGAGGATGGGAGAGACTCAGTATAGACCATTCCAGCAGCCTGGTTCTTCACGGTTTGGACAGTCTTCCCAGCCTCAGTTCTCAGGACCTCAGTATGCCCAGGTGAATGCCATGACGAGGGAGCAAGCTGAAGGCACGCCAGGAGGAGTGATTGCAGGTACTTGTTCTATCTTTGATTTTCCTGCACATGTATTGTTTGATACTGGAGCAACACATTCGTTTATCGCTGATGCATTTGTGGTTGAGCATGGTTTGCATACCACATCTTTATTTGATATTGTTGACTCCTGCCGGCACGAGCCTGTACTTCCAAGATATTTTGTTGAATAACATTCTTAGTTTTGGTGAGAATGTGTTGGTAGCGAACCTGATTCATTTATTGATGTGGGATTTAGATTTCATTGTGGGAATGGACGTGTTGTCTAGCTATAGGGCCACCATGGACTGTTTCAATGGCGTTGTGCGTTTTTCGGCCCCAGTCTGGCAAGAAGTGGAACTTATATGGTCTCGATTCCCGATCAAAGATTCCCTTGGTCTCTGCTATGGATATGTTTAGCCTTATGTCATTGGAGAATGCTGGATTTATGATCTATGCTTTGGACGTCCTTTTCGCCGTGTGTGGAGCTTAGCGACATCCTCGTTGCTCGAGATTTCCCTGATGTGTTCCTCGAGGAGATTCCTGGCTTTCCCCCGAGAAGGGAGATCAACTTTAGCATTGAGTTGGTACCTAGTAAAACTTCGATTTCGCGAACTCCTTATGGTTTAGCGCCAGTTGAGTTGAGGGAGTTGAAGTTACAACTTAGTGATTTGCTTGAGAAAGGTTTTATTCGACCGAGCATGTCGCCGTGGGGAGCTCTTATCTTGTTTGTGAATAAGAAGGATGGTTCAATGAGGATGTGTATAGACTTCCGGCAACTGAATAAGGCGACAGTGAAGAATAAGTACCCTTTACCGAGGATCGATGACTTGTTTGATTAGCTTCAGGGTTTAGCGATGTATAGATCGATCTGCGTTCGGGGTACCATCAGTTGCGCATTCCAGAGGAAGATGTTGCGAAAACTGTATTTCGTACGAGGTACGACCATTATGAGTTTTTGGTTATGCCTTTTGGTTTGACGAATGCCCCTGTAGTTTTCATGGACTTTATGAATCGAATCTTTCGAGAGTTCATTGACCAGTTTGTGATTGTGTTTATCAATGACATCTTGGTGTACTCAAAGACTCCGATGCAGCACAAAGAGCATTTGAGGCTGGTTCTCCAAATATTACGAGATTCGCGGCTGTATGCTAAGTTTTCTAAATGCGAGTTTTGGTTGGATAGAGTAGTGTTTCTGGGTCATGTCATTTCGGCCGATGGACTGTCTGTTGATCTCAGTAAGGTAGAGGCTGTTGTGAACTGAGAGCGTCCCAAAAATGTGTCAGAGATTCGTAGCTTTTGGGGTTGGCTAGCTATTACCGACGCTTTATCGAGGGATTTTCTAGTATAGCTACGCCCATGACGCATTTGACCCAGTATAACAAGAGATTTGTTTGGACTGAACAGTGTGAGAACAGCTTTCTGTTGCTCAAAGAGAAGCTAACTACAACGTCAGTGTTAGCTTTGCCTTCAGGTTCGGGTGGTTTTGGGGTTTGTTCGGATGCTTCGTTGAATTGTTTGGGTTGTGTGTTGATGCAGAATGGTCGAGTCATTGCGTATGCCTCTCGTCATTTGAAACCGCATGAGACTCGATACCCAGTTCATGATTTGGAGTTGGCAACAGTGGTCTTTTCCTTAAAGATTTGGCGCCAGTATCTGTATGGAGAGCAGTTTGTGGTGTATACCGACCACAAGAGTCTTCAATATCTGTTTTCTCAGCCAGAATTGAACATGAGACAGCGTAGATGGATGGAGCTGCTTAAGGATTTTGATTGTGAGATCCAATATCAGCCTGGGAAGATGAATGTAGTTGTTGATGCATTGAGAAGGAAGGCTCAATTGTCTATGCTTGCTTCGTTGCATATTTTGAAGGTTCATGAGCATTTGAGCGCTACTGGTTGATGTTTTTACCCAGGTGAGGATTATGTTGTGGTTTCTTCTTTTCAAGTTGAGCCACAGATTGTTTCGAATATTAGAGCAGCTCTGAGAATAAATCCATCTATCCATGAGTTGAAGCTGAAGGTTAGAGCTGGACTGTTGGAAGATTACACTGTCTCCTCTGATGGTTGTTTGAGATTTCGTGACAGGTTGGTAGTGCCAAATCTGAGTGATTTGAAGGAGGAGATCTTGAGAGAAGCACACTGTAGTAGACATAGTGTCCATCCTGGTGCAAGGAAGATGTAGCATGCCTTGAAGCCGCACTTCTGGTGGGCAGGTTTGAAGAGTGATGTTGTTGGTTTTGTTGCGCGATGTCTGAATTGTCAGCAAGTAAAGGCAGAAAGGATGAGACCTGGTGATCTATTGCAGAGCTTAGAGGTGCCCCAATGGAATTGGGAGAACATATCTATGGATTTTGTAACGCATTTGCCTCGTTCCAGCAGAGGTTGTGATGCTGTTTGGGTGGTTATAGATAGACTTTCGAAGTCTGCTCACTTCATTCCCTACAATATGATGTATTGTTTGAAGAAAATGGCGAGATTGTGCATAGATTTCATTGTGCGTTTGCATGGAGTGCCTGTGTCCATTGTTTCAGATCAAGATCCAAGGTTTACTTCCTGTCAGCAAGTAAAGGCAGAAAGGATGAGACCTGGTGATCTATTGCAGAGCTTAGAGGTGCCCCAATGGAATTGGGAGAACATATCTATGGATTTTGTAACGCATTTGCCTCGTTCCAGCAGAGGTTGTGATGCTGTTTGGGTGGTTATAGATAGACTTTCGAAGTCTGCTCACTTCATTCCCTACAATATGATGTATTGTTTGAAGAAAATGGCGAGATTGTGCATAGATTTCATTGTGCGTTTGCATGGAGTGCCTGTGTCCATTGTTTCAGATCAAGATCCAAGGTTTACTTCCAAGTTTTGCAAGAGTTTGCAAACAGCTTTGGGCACCAGATTGGCTATGAGTACTACATATCACCCCCAAACCGATGGCCAATCTGAGAGGACTATCCAGACTTTGGAGGATATGGTGAGAGCTGTGGTGATGGATTTCAGTGGTATCTGACAAGATTCATTGTCTTTGGTTGAGTTTTCTTATAATAACAACTATCAGGTGACAATTGTAATGTCACCATTTGAGGCTTTGTATGGTTGGAAGTGCAGATCGCCTATATGTTAGGAAAAAGTGGGGGAGAAACAGCTGTCTTCTCCAGAATTTCTGCAGCAGATGAGAGATCAAGTAGATCTGATTCGACAGCGTATGAAAGCTGCACAAGATCGCCAAGCCAGTTATGCAAACAGAAGGCGTAGGCCTTTGGAATTTCAGTTGGAGATCTGGTTTTCTTGAAAGTTTCTCCTTTTCGAAGTGTTATGAGATTTGGTCTCAAGGAAAAGCTAGTTCCTCGTTATGTTGGACCTTATGAGGTTGTGGAGAGGATCGGTCCTTTTGCTTATCGCTTGCTATTGCCGCCAGATCTGTCCTCATTACATGATGTGTTTCATGTGTTTATGTTGAGAAAGTATGAGCCAGATCCTTCTCATATGTTGTGAACTGACAAGGTGGAGCTGGATCGAACTTTGAGTTATGTGGAATATCCTTTGCAGATCTTGGATAGAAAAGAGAAACAGCTCAGGAACAAGACCATTCATTTGGTGATGGTCTAGTGGAGCAAACATGGTAGAGAAGAAGCTACGTGGGAGTTAGCAGAGAAAATGCAACGTGAGTGGCCTCATCTGTTTGAGTAGACTTTGCATTCACTCCAGTAGCTAGTTGTTTGCTTGTTATTGTTGCTTTCCAGTTATCTTGAACCCTTGGTTAGTAGCCTCTCGTTGTGTGTTGGAGAGTTGCTGTTTGTTTTGTGCGTAGCGGGATTTTTCATGTGTTGGTTATTTGTTGAAGTTCTGCTCAGATCTGGAATTGTTTTTTTATTTCGAGGACGAAATCTTATTTTCAGTGGGGGAGAGATGTGAGACCCGAAAGATTATTGGATTAATTGATTTAATTAACCGGGTTTTGGACAGACCAGATTTCGTGTGAACAGATCTGGGATGGATCATCTTTGAGCTGATATGCTTGGTTAGCATATCGGGTTTCTATTTTGTGTGTTTCGAACAGCTCTGGACAGTCGTAGAGTTCGGCGTAGAAGTAGTCAAATTTGGAGAATTGAGAAGTGCTGGTTGGTAGCTTCGGATTTGGCATTGGTGGATTGTAATCGAAGCTATAGGTGAAATCTGGTTATCGCCAAGTGGTTTGGAGTTCGCTATCGAATATCCTGCACGGATCGCGATACGCCGTTGTTTAGAGGAAATCAGATTTGAGTGCACTAGTTGTTAGCGCTGTGTGAACCGGCCTGGTTTGAGGGTTGGTGTAGACCGGTTTGGTGTTGTATAGACCGGAAGTGTAACGATCGGACTTTTCTCAAGGGAATTTTAGAAGTTTAGGGTTCAAATTGAAAGACCCACAAGTTTCGATTCTAAATGATGAACCAGTCGTTATTAAATTTTCTGGGCTAAAGTGCAAAAAAATTCAACACTTAAACAATAAGAGAAATCAGACGTGAACTATAAAGGGCGCGGAAACTCTACACATCTGAATAATAATGTCATACGCGGAAATAGGAGAGATCTGATAATGTCATAAGTGAAAATTTCAAGCATAAAGTCTGTACAGATTTCTACAAAATAATCGAACTAGAAATCTGATTCACACAAAATACTACAACTAAGGTTTCTGTAAAACAAAATCTGAAACAGAAAGGAGCAATGAAATCTGGTGTCCACGATAAACACTCCTTCCTTTCTGTTCATCTCTCTCCAGCACCTATTTGCTCAATACCTGCACTCAATGAATACTAGTGAGCCAAGGGCCCAGCAGGTAAAATCTGGGATATCAAAGGCATACAGATAAAAGCAAACGGTATCTGATACAACTGAGATCTGAGTACACTTAACAATAGCTAGGAAAAGTATAAAACTGAGGAATCTGAATAATTACGAAAGCATGAAACATGAATCAGTTCTGAAAACATTTTTGAAGCATCTTTAAACATACTGCAGAGCTGTGATTAAAATCACACATACGCTCTTTATTTCTTTTCTGAAGTTATGACAAAGACACTTGTATATTTGGTCCAATTCGCTTGATCAAACTCCTGTTTCTAACGGCTGTTTTGTACACATCTGCTTCCTTAACTCGTAATTGGTGATATCCAGACCTTAAATCGATCTTTGAGAACATAGCAGCTCCACGAAGCTGATCGAATAAATCGTCGATCCTAGGGAGAGGATACTTATTCTTAATTGTTAACTTATTCAGTTCTCTATAATCGATACACAAACGCATACTCCCATCTTTCTTCTTTATGAAAAGTACTGGAGCACCCCATGGTGAGATACTGGGTCTAATGAATCCTCTATCCAATAGATCTTGAATCTGGTCTTTTAGTTCCTTCATTTCCTTAGGAGCGAGTCTGTAAGGAGGCTTAGAAACTGGTGCAGCTTTTGGCACTAAATAAATAGTGAATTCTAATTCCCGACTCGGAGGCAAACCTGTAATATTTGCTGGGAAGATATCTGGAAACTCCCTCATGACATGTACATCTTCCAAATTAATTTTCTTTTCAGGGTCTAATAATAAGGTACTTACTAAAAATCCCTGACATCCGTTTCTTAGACACTTCTGGGCTTTCAATGCTGATATTATTTTTGAGGTACCCCTAAACTTATCAGCTTTGAACAAAAATGATGTTCCACCAGGTAATTCAATTTGAACAGACCTCTGCTTAAAGTCGATAACAGCTGCGTATTTGGTTAACCAATCTATTCCCAATATGAAATCAAACTCAAGCATCGGCAATACTATCAAATCTGCATAGACAATATTTCCTTGCAACTTAAGTTCGATATTTCGGATAACACGATTGGTTACTATATCATCTCCCGTAGAAATCTGAACACAATATCCTACTTCTACTTCTTCTGGTTTAATAGACACTTTCTTAGAAAATTTATCTGATACGAACGAATGAGTTGCACCAAAATCTAACAGGGCTATGGTAGACATATTAGCGACAGAGATCTTACCCGTTACCACTGTGGTATCTTCCGGAGCTTCTTCAGCTATCATCACATGGGCTCTGCTGGTAATGAGTTGTTGTTTCTGGGGGCAGTTCCTAGCATGTGGCCTGGCTTGCCATCTGAACACAATATCCTACTTCTACTTCTTCTGGTTTAATAGACACTTTCTTAGAAAATTTATCTGATACGAACGAATGAGTTGCACCAAAATCTAACAGGGCTATGGTAGACATATTAGCGACAGAGATCTTACCCGTTACCACTGTGGTATCTTCCGGAGCTTCTTCAGCTATCATCACATGGGCTCTGCTGGTAATGAGTTGTTGTTTCTGGGGGCAGTTCCTAGACATGTGGCCTGGCTTGCCACATGTATAACAGACCTTCTGTCCAAAAAGACACTGTCCCGCATGATTTTTCTTGCAGGTAGGACATGAAGGCGTATTCCCAGAATTTGGAACAGCAGATATTGGTTGAGCAGCAATTGGCCCTTTTCCTTGAGGCCCTTGCTGATTGCTGTTCTGCTTCTTGAACTTCCTTCGATCATTTTGCTGGAAAGCCTGCCTCTTCAATTGTCTCTCATCATCAATTTCCTTCCAGTCTTGTTCCGCCCGCAGAGCTTTATTTACAGCTGCTCTGTAATCCACGGGTTCTGCCAACCTAACATCATGTTTGATCATGGGCTTCAACCCATTAATGAAATGGCGAAGTTTGGCATCTACATTTGTCCCAATCAGTGGAACAAAATTACATCCTCTCTCGAATTTGCGGATATAGTCCCGCATCGCCATTCCTTCTTGCTTAAGGGTTAAAAATTCACTCTGCAATTGTTCTCTCACGTCTACAGTAAAGTACTGCTCGAAAAAGACCCGCTTGAATTCCTCCCAGGTAAGAATTTCCAAGTCCACCGTTAACTTGGCTCCTTCCCACCAGATCATCGCATCTCCCCTCAGCATATAAGTTGCACACCGAGGTTTCTCCAGTTCAGTCAAATGCAGATATTCGAATATCACTTCCATAGATTTGATCCAGCTTTCTGCTATGAGCGGATCAGTAGTACCAGAAAATTCCTGAGGTCGCTGCCTCCTGAATCGCTCTTGTGGATCTTCTCGGTTAACTATTCTACCCGAAGACTGACCATTCCCATTAGTGGTTTTATCAACTAATCGTTCTAACAGCTGAGCCATGCTGTTAAGAACGGGATTCATTCCATCAGATTCGCTATCTCCTTCTGTATAGCTCCTTCTTCCTCTACCTCGTCCTGACATATCTGTAAGGGTAGCCCAAATCCACCACAATTCTATATGAGAGATTACTTTATGCTCGAACATGAATTAAAACTCACAAATTTATAAGCGGCTGGAGAGATCTGCTCAGACTGGAAGTGTGTTTATCTCTAGGACCATGCTCTGATACCAACTGTAAAGATCGGACTTTTCTTAAGGGAATTTTAGAAGTTTAGGGTTCAAATTGAAAGACCCACAAGTTTCGATTCTAAATGATGAACCAGTCGTTATTAAATTTTCTGGGCTAAAGTGCAAATAAATTCAACACTTAAACAATAAGAGAAATCAGACGTGAACTATAAAGGGCGCGGAAATTCTACACATCTGAATAATAATGTCATACGCGGAAATAGGAGAGATATGATAATGTCATAAGTTAAAATTTCAAGCATGAAGTCTGTATATATTTCTACAAAATAATCGAACTAGAAATCTGATTCACACAAAATACTACAACTAAGGTTTCTGTACAACAAAATCTGAAACAGAAAGGAGCAATGAAATCTGGTGTCCATGATAAACACTTCCTTCCTTTCTGTTCATCTCCCTCCAGCACCTATTTGCTCAATACCTGCACTCAATGAAAACTAGTGAGCCAAAGGCCCAGCAGGTAAAATCTGGGATATCGAAGGCATACATATAAAAGCAAACGGTATCTGATACAACTGAGATCTGAGTACACTTAACAATAGCTAAGCAAAGTATAAAACTGAGGAATCTGAATAATTACAAAAGCATGAAACATGGATCAGTTATGAAAACATTTTCGAAGCATCTTTAAACATACTGCAGAGCTGTGATTAAAATCACACATACGCTCTTTATTTCTTTTCTGAAGTTATGACAAAGACACTTGTATATTTGGTCCAATTCGCTTGATCAAACTCCTGATATCAGTATTAGCATAAAGCTCATGGTTGAAGGGGTATACAGATCCATGAATCCGTAATCCTGATCCTTCCTATTTGAAAGGGCACAAGGTTCGTCAGCCGCGCACTCACCCTTCCTCTGGGGACCATTTGTTACCAAAGTCATAACTTAAAACTTTCATAAACATAATCTTTATGCTCTTTATTTTCTTTTGTAAATCTGTTTTCCTTTTCTCTTAGTACGATTTACTGGTTTTTTTTTGTTAAATGATGTTCTGGAACTGTATAAGGATTCTCTGAAATGCTTGCGAAGATGAAAACTGAATAAAAATACTACTTGAATCTGTCAATTGAATCGGATAATTATTTCGAATTGAAGTGGAAATAAACAAGGAATTCAAATCTATGCTTTCTGTCTCAATTGAAGACGTATTGAAGGAATAAAAGATGAAATCTGAATAAAGGAACAGTAGAAATCTGAATCGAACGTAAGTGTCTCGACGAAGAAGAAACACTTCAGATGTCATGAGTCAACTCAGAAGTCAACACAATCATACGTGAAACAGTAGAAATCTGAATTGAACACAAGCATCGTAACGAAGAAGAATTCAATCAGATTTCTGTTGGTCAAACAGATGTCAATGAAACTTTTAAATGAGGTCATCAGATGTTACCCAACAAAACCAGTAAATCAGATTTCACCTAAATAGACTACTTCCACCAGATGTCTATGGTCAACGACATGAAAATGACTAAGTTCAGATGTCATACCAAAGGAGAAATCTGAACTCACATAACACATAAACATACCTCTACTCTTAGAAATCTGTTCATCACAGAATTTCAGCGATGGCATAAGAACCAGATTTCAGACTTAACCAGGTGAATAAACATGAACAACAATGGTTTCCTTTGTCTGAAGAAATCAAAATATCTCAAGAAATTTCTGGAAAACTTGTAAGCTACTTCGAAGAAATATCTTTAGAATACTCAAGAAAATACTGGACGAACATCATCAAACCATTTCCTAAAACATTTTTGGATCAAAATACAGTAAACGTACTTGGTCATAAAACAGAGCATGAACTTTCTGGTTTCGAAGAACAGCCGTAGCTATCTTCCATTCTTTAAAATCTCGCACACAATCATGCAAACATAACTGAATATATGCTTTCATGAGTGAGCAAGAAACAGAGTTTACTTGCCTGAATTCTGCAACACAAACACAGTCGAAATTCAGCAAATCACCTGCACTCCGTTCGTCTCCTTCAAAAGTTTTGAAAGGATTTTGCTCTGTTTCCTTAAGAAAGAGCACCACTTACTATGATTTGTTTTAAAAGTAATGATGCATGAAGCAGCTTATGATTCTATTTATATGATTTAAATGCCTAAGGAAGGAAAACACGTTATCAATATGTCAAAGTCCCCTAAAATCGTACTCTGTTTTTCAAAGTAAAATCCGATGCAATAAAAACCAAGCCATTTTAGTTAAAACGAAGGATCCAATTGGTTTGCAATTAACCTGCTAAAAAACTGCTGAATTTATGTTCTAACATCTGGAAGTCTATGCATTGCGATAGAAATCTGAATAAAGCATGAAGCTAACTTCTGAATGTCGATTTAATGAAGTCTGAAACTTACGAAATCATGAAATCTGAAATTTAGCTTTTCAAGGCTTAAAACTAAACAGTACAAATCTGAAACTTGAAATTAAACCGAATTAAGAGTTGAAGAAAATAGCATATCAATTTAATCCCTCAAATCTCATAACTTAATAATTGTGGCTATAAAAAGTCTGGGCACTACAATCTACCCCCTTAAAAGAATTTCGTCCTCGAAATTACTTACTTGAAGAGGTCTGGGTAAATTCTCTGCATATCAGCTTCAACTTCCCACGTTTCTTGTTAATGACATGGTTGAAAAATATCTTTTGTTGTATCAAGTGATCGAACCACCATGGGTGAACTTAAAGGATGAGCTTTATCCATATAAAATCGTTTCAAGATTCTTTGCGTATAAGTTGATTGATGGACTAAGATTCCATCATGAAGATGCTCAATTTGTAGACCAAGACAGAATTTTGTTTTGCCTAAATCTTTCATCTCAAATTCCTTTTTCAATATATCAACTATCTTTCCGAGTTCTTTGGAACTTCCAATAATGTTTAAATCATCAACATATACGGCAATAATGACAAATTTTGATCCATTCCTTTTAATAAATATACATGGACAAATTGGATCATTTTTATATCCTTCTTGCAATAAATAATCACTAAGACGTTTGTACCACATGCGTCCTGATTGCTTTAATCCGTAAAGAGATCTTTGTAATTTAATGGAGTAAACATTTCTATAATTTGGACCAAATGTTTCCGATATCTTAAATCCCTCAGGGATTCTCATGTAAATTTTATTATCCAGTTTTCCATACAAGGATGCAGTAATAACGTCCATAAGACGCATTCAAGTTTTTCTTGTATGGTCATGCCAATAAGATATCGAAATGTAATTGCATCCATCACTGGAGAGTAAGTCTCTTCATAATCAATAGCAGGTCGTTGAGAAAAACCTTGGGCTACCAATCGGGCTTTATATCTAGTCACTTCGTTTTTCTCATTTCTTTTTCGTACAAAAATCCATTTACAACCCACTGGAATTAATCCTTTGGGTGTATGTACCACATGTCCAAAGACCTCACGTTTTGCTAATGAATTTAGCTCTTCTTGTATTGATTTATTCCAACTTGGCCAATCATGTCGATTTCGACATTCATCTACGGATGTAGGATCTGGATCATCATTTTCATTAACAACATCATGAGCTACAGCATAAGCAAACTTATTGTCGACAATAATTTCAGATCGATTAAATCTTTTCCCCGTGTTGACATAATTTACCGAGATCTCTTCATTTTCAACAATTTGAACCTTTTCGGGGGAATGATCATCAACATTTTCAGATTTATCAATCAATGGATTAGAAATCTCATTATGAGCATTAACATTATTTGCTCCAGTATCAACAGTATTTGCTCCTTTTCTTTTTCGTGGATTTTTATCTTTTGATCCAATTGGTCTACCACGTTTGAGTCGTGCACTTGATTCACTGTTTGATGGTACCTTAGGAATATCGATATGTGCTGGGGCATTAGCAGCCGGTATATACGACTTAGTTACCCTCTTTACATCATTAAATGCATCAGGTAAGTTATTTGCGATATTTTGCAGATGCACTATTCTTTGCACCTCATTCTCACATTCATTTGTCCGGAAATCAAATTGATGGAGTGGTGCATTCCAAGTTAATTCACTTGGTGATTTCTTATTTTCTCCCCCTAATGTTGGGAACTTTGTCTCATCAAAGTGACAATCGGCAAATCGTGCCGTGAAGACATCTCCCGTCATTGGCTCTAAATATTTGATAATCGACGGGGAATCATATCCAACATATATTCACATTCTTCTTTGAGGACCCATTTTAGTGCGTTGTGGTGAACATATTAGAATGTACACAACACATCCAAAAATTTTTAAATGGGCAATATTAGGCTCATGGCCAAAAACTAGTTGCAAAGGAGAGAACTGATGGTAACTAGTTGGTCTGATGCGTTTTAGTGCTGCTGCGTGTAAAATAGCATGTCCCCATATTGATGTGGGGAGTTTTGCCCTCATTATTTATTTGAGCCAATAGTCTTGCAAATGCCAAGTTGCGAGATGATAGTAAACATACATGTGACCATCTTGTAGATGCATCAATTAAGACCATAAAATATCGAAAACGGTCCACATGATGGATGAATAGGCCCACAAATATCACCTTGTATTCTTTCTAAAAATGAAGGTGATTCAGTACCAACTTTAGTTGGTGAATGTTTTGTAATTAATTTGCCTTGAGAACAAGCCTCGCATGTGAATTCTCCAAAATTCAAAATTTTCTTGTTCCTCAATTGACGCCCTTGTGAATTCTCAATAATCTTTCGCATCATTGTAGAGCCGGGATGTCCCAATCGTTCATGCCACAGTATAAAATTATTCATATCCATGAATTTCTGATCAACTGTGACATTTGTTTTTTGTTCAGCTGTTGGTTTGTTCAACGACTGAAAGTCCTTGTTTAAGTTGCGTTGACATCTGTTTGACAAGCAGAAATCTGATTTGTTTCTTCTTCGTTGAAACTTTTACGTCTATCAGATTTCATCCTCTGTGTCTTCAATACTTCTTCAATTGATACAGAAAGCACAGATTTGAATTCCTTATTCATTTCCTCTTCAATTCGAAAGATTTATTCGATTCAATTGACAGATTCAAGTAGAGATTTCATTCAGTTTTCATCTTCGCAAGTTTTACAGAGAAATCCTTTGAAGTTCCATAACATCATTGAAGTAATTCGTACCAGAAAGAAATAAAACAGATTTCATAAAGAAAAGAAAGAGCAGAACAATGTTTTAGAAAATGTTTTAAGTTATGACAACAAAGAGGGTCCCCAGAGGAAGGGTGAGTGCGCGGCTGACGAACCGTGTGCCCTTTCAACAGAGGAAGGATCAGGTGTATAGGTAGACGGATCTGTATATCCCTTCACCATGAGTCATAGTGCTAAGAGACTGATATCAGGAGTTTGATCAAACGAATTGGACCAAATGTTTAAAGTGTTATCATAATTTTAGAAAATGAAAGAAGAGCGCAAGTGTGATTTTAATCACAGCTCTAGAGAATGTTTAAAGAAAATGTTTTCAGAACTCATATATGTTTATGCTTTCAGTTTCTATCAGATTTCTCAGATATGTTATTGCGCTTGTTCATTCTAAAGCGTATTCAGACTTCAGTTACAGTATCAGCTTCTATTGCATGATTTCGTTATTCCAGATTTTACCTGCTGAGCCTTTGGCTCACTAGTTTTCATTGAGTGCAGGTAATGAGCAGTAAAGAGCTGGAGGGAGATGATCAGAAAGGAAGGATGTGTTTATCGTGGACATCAGATTTCATTGTTCCTTTCAGACCTTGTTTTGTTGTACAGAAACTCTAGTCGTAGTTTTTGTAGTATCAGATTTCTTGTTTCGTTGTTTTGTGGAAATTCTGTACAGACTCCATATTTAACTATGTATACAGTTTCTTTTGAATCATCAGATTTCTATCATTTTAGCGTATGTATTGTTAATCAGATGTGAAATAGTTCCGCGTCTTTTTATTCTTCACGTCTGAGTTCCTTCAACAGATATTAGTTGTGTTTATTCACACTTTAGTCCAGAAAGTTAGTAACGACTGGTTATGTCATCAAGATTGAAATTTCTGGGTCTTTCAATTCGAACCCCAAAACTTCTAAATTCATGTTAAGAAAAGTCCGGTCGATACAGTTGGTATCAGAGCATGGTCCTTGAGATAAACACACTTCCAGTCTGAGCAGATCTCTCCAGCCGCTTCTAAATTTGTGAGTTTTAATTCATGTTCTAGCATAAAGTAATCTCTCATATAGAATTGTGGTGGATTTGGGCTACCCTTACAGATATGTCAGGAAGAGGTAGAGGAAGAAGGAGTTTTACAGAAGGAGATAGTGAATCTGACGGAATGAACCTCATTCTCAATACCATGGCTCAGTTGTTAGAGCGCTTAGTTGACCAAAACACTAATGGGAATGGTCAAACCTCAGGAAGAATAGTTAGCCGTGAGGATCCACAAGAGAGGTTTAGAAGACAGAGACCTCAGAAATTTTCTGGCACTACTGATCCTCTTATAGCAGAAAGATGGATCAAGTCCATAGAGGTGGTTTTTGATTATCTGCAGCTGACCGAACTAGAAAGGCCTCGGTGTGAGATTTACATGCTGAGAGGAGATGCCATGATATGGTGGGAAGGAGCCAAGTTAACAGTGGACTTGGAAATTCTTACCTCGGAAAAGTTTAAGAGAGTGTTCTATGAACAATACATCACGGTGGATGTAAGACAACAGTTGCGGAGTGAGTTTTTAACCCTTAAGCAGGGAGAGATGTCTATGCGGATTATATCCGCAAATTTGAGAGAGGTTGTTATTTCGTTCCTTTGATTGGGACAAATGCAGATATTAAGCTACAACATTTTGTTGATGGGTTGAAGCCGATGATTAGGCATGATGTTAGATTGGCAGAACCCGTAGATTATAGATCAACTGTGAATATGGCTCTACGGGCAGAACAAGACTGGAAAGCAATCGAAGAAGAGAGGCAGTTGAAAAGACAAGCTTTCCAACAGAAGGACCGTAGGAAAAATAAGAAACCGAATAATAATCAGCAGGAGTCTCAAGAAAAAGGACCAATAGTTGTTCAGCCTATCTCTGCTGTCCCTAATTCAGGGATTAGGCCTCCATGTCCAACTTGTAAGAAAAACCATACAGGCCAGTGTCTTTTTGGCCAGAAGGTGTGTTATACCTGTGGCAAGCCAGGCCACATGTCTAGAGATTGTTCCCAGAAGCGACCACTTATCACTTGTAGAGCTTAAATAATGATAGCTGAAGAAACTCCAGCAGATACCTTGGCAGCGACGGGTAAGATTTTGTTGCCAACATGTTTACAATAGCATTGATAGATTCTGGTACAACTCATTCTTTTGTATCAGATAGGTTGTTATTGATAGTTAACCTAGAAAACAAAATAGAAGTAGAGTACTATGTTCAGATCCCTTTGAGTTAGAGTTTCCTAGTGATTTGGTACCAGAAGATGTTCCAATTTTTAAGTCTCTGTATAGATTGCCCCAAGAAAAATGAAAGGATTAAAAGATAAGTTCCAGGATTTGTTAGGCAAGAGTTTCGTCAGACCCAGTATTTCGCCGTGAGGAGTTCGAGTTTGATTCCCGTATTTTATGATTGTTAATCTTTCGATGGATGGTAATATCGGAACTTGACGCTATGTAATCGGATGTTGTTAGTCGATTCAGTATAAAGTCTGGATTGATAGATAACAGCTGATAGTGTAGCTGTCGTTTTGATGTTGCAACACCAAGTTTATAGTCAGCTTTAGGTTTTTTGAGAATTTCTCACATTAGCTGTTGTCAGCGATTGAATTTCATATTTAAATTTAAAAATTACATTTTAGTTGTTGCATCAGTTTCGTAAACAGTTGTTTTATTTATTAGTCATCAGCTGTTGGTTTTATTCGTAATCAGCAGTTGCACTGTTCATTTTCAGAAGTTGCATTGTATCGTTGTATTCAGTCGTTGCAATGTTCATACGTCTGTTTGTTGTGCAAACGACATCGTTTCATTTACTACGTCTGTTCAGAGTCACGTCTGCTTGTATATATATGTTGGTGAACAGTAAAGATCTGTTTTTTTTTTCCAAATACTGTTCCACTTTGTTACGTCTGATTTCATTTCAACGATACGTCTCCAAGAGTCGTATTCGATGCTCAGATAGGAACCTATTCAAGTAGCGTTAGACTTAACTTATGAAGAAGTTCTAGTAAAGATTCTTTCAAGAGAAAACCGTAAGTTAAGGAATAGAACTATCTCTAAGATTAAGATGCAGTGGGTAAATCACACTGAAAGAGAAACTATGTGGGAAAGTGAAATTGATATGTAGAAAAGCTACCCATATCTCTTCAAGTAAGAAATTTCGAGGACGAAATTCTTTAAGGAGGGTAGATTGTAATGCCCAGACATTTTAGAGGCCAATTAGAAAGTTATGAGATTTGAGGGATTACAATGCTATTCTATTTAACTCTTGATTTAATCGAGTTTCAGATTTCAGTTATGTATTGTTTAGCTTTCTTTTTTTAAAAGCTAAATTTCAGATTTCTTAAATGCATGAATTCAGATTTCATGTTTACGCAATTATCAGCCTTCGTTATGTTTTGGGTTGATATCCAGATGTTAGAATGCAATAACAGTAGATGTCTAGTCGCTTTCTGAAAGCCAATTGAATCCTTGTTTTAATTAAAATCGTTTGGTTTCCATGTGCATCATTTTCATTTTAAAACAGAGTACGCTTTTAGAATATTTTGGCATATTGATTTAAATTCGTTTCTTCTCTAGGCATTTACAAATCATATATATATAGGATGTTAGCTATTCATGCATCATTATCTTCAAATCAAATTACTTTTAAGCAGTGCTCTCTCTAAAGAAACCGAACAAAAGACTTTTAAAGTTTTTCGAAGGAGACGATCGGAGTGTTAGTGGTTGGCTGGATTTCTACTACGGTTGTGTTAAAGAATTCAGGCAAGTAAACTATGTTTCTTGCTCACTCAGTGAAAGCATATATTCAGTTCTGTTTGCATGTTTATATGAGATTTTAAATTATGGAAGAAAACTTCGGTTTTTCTTCAAAACCAGAAAAGTTTATGCTCTGTTTTTATGAAAGTTGCGTTTTACTGTATTTTGATCCAGGAATGTTTTAGAAAATGGTTTGGTGATGTTCATCCAGTAGTTTCTTGAGTTTTCTTCAGAAATTCCATCGAAGTAGCTTACAAGTAGCTTATTCGATTATTTCCAAAAATTTCTTGAGATATTTTGAATTCTTCAGACGAAGGAAACTGTTGTAGTTCATGTTCTTCCACTCGGTTAAGTCTAAAATCTGGTTCTTATACCACGACTGATATTTCTTTGTTGAAAATATTCTAAGTATAGATTTCAGCTGTCGCATTGTTTGCGTTCAGTAGTTGCGATCAGCAGTCGCACTATTTCATGTTCAGCTGTTGCATTTGTTTATGATTCAGATGTTGCCTTCGTATGTGTTCAGCTGTTGTCAGCTGTTGTATAGTTCATGACCAGCTGTTGACTTTGTTTGTTGTCAGCTGATGTATTAATTCATATTCAGCTGTTGGTTTTGTTCATCAGCTGTTGGGATATTATCAGCTGTTGGTTTTGTTCATCAGCTGTTGGGATATTGTTCAGCTGTTGGATTGTTCAACGACTGAAAGTCCTTGTTTAAGTTGCGTTGACATCTGTTTGACCAGCAGAAATCTGATTTGTTTCTTCTTCGTTGAGACTTTTACGTCTAATTCAGATTCCATCCTCTGTGTCTTCAATACTTCTTCAATTGATATAGAAAGCACAGATTTGAATTCCTTATTCATTTCCGCTTCAATTCGAAAGAATTATTTGATTCAATTGACATATTCTAGTAGAGCTTTTATTCAGTTTTCATCTTCGCAAGTTTTACAAAGAAATTCTTTGAAGTTCCAGAACATCATTGAACATAGAAAACCAGTAATTCGTACCAGAAAGAAATAAAACTGATTTTAAAAAAAAAAGAAAGAGCAGAACAATGTTTTAGAAAATGTTTTAAGTTATGACAACTATGTTTTAAGTATGACAACAAAGAGGGTCCCCAGAGGAAGGGTGAGTGCGCGGCTGACGAACCGTGTGCCCTTTCAACAGAGGAAGGATCAGGTGTATAGGTCGACGGATCTGTATATCCCATCACCATGAGCCATAGTGCTAAGAGACTGATATCAGGAGTTTGATCCAACTAATTGGACCCAATGTTTAAAGTGTTATCATAATTTTAGAAAATTAAAGAAGAGCGCAAGTGTGATTTTAATCACAGCTCTAGAGAATGTTTAAAGAAAATGTTTTCGGAACTCATATATGTTTATGATTTCAGTTTCTATCAGATTTCTCAGATATGTTATTGCACTTGTTCATTATAAAGCGTATTCAGACTTTAGTTATGTATTCAGATTTCATATTCCAGTTACAGTATCAGCTTCTATTGCATGATTTCGTTATTCCAGATTTTACCTGCTGAGCCTTTGGCTCACTAGTTTTCATTGAGTACAGGTAATGAGCAGTAAGGAGCTGGAGGGAGATGATCAGAAAGGAAGATGTGTTTATTGTGGACATCAGATTTCATTGTTCCTTTCAGACCTTGTTTTGTTGTACAGAAACTCTAGTCGTAGTTTTTGTAGTATCAGATTTCTAGTTTCGTTGTTTTTTAGAAATTTTGTACAGACTCCATATTTAACTATGTATAGAGTTTCTTTTGAATCATCAGATTTCTATCATTTTAGCGCATGTATTGTTAATCAGATGTGAAATAGTTCCGCATCTTTTTATTCTTCAAGTCTGAGTTCCTTCAACAGATATGAGTTGTGTTTATTCACACTGTGAGGAATCAGATTTTAGATTAGTGATTATTGAATTGATTTGGAATTAGTAGCGTTAATTTTGGGGGTTTTGCAAAATGAATCTCATTCCAGTAGAATTCAGCAGTTGCGTGAGTTGATGAAGTCTGTTGTCAGATGTAGGTGGCGTAGGAGTAATACGCTGTCGTTTCGTAGAACCAGACGTAGCGCTAATATGAGGAAATCAGTTGTAGCGCATTTCAGATTTCTACTGTATCGAGTGAGTGATGCGTCGTCGTTTCGCTTTTCAGTAGTTGCGTTTGAAGAGGTATCTGCTGGAAGCAAGTGCGCGGGCGCAAGATTAAATGAGAATGCGACACGTTTTGGTCAATATTTTGGTGTTGGCTGTTGAATTGTAGCGCTATCAGCTGTTGCGTTGAGAGGAATTGTCCCAGCTGAATGACCAGCTACTGGTTTGAGGAACCAGTCGTGGGAGAAACGCGACGTCGTTTTGATAAGTTGAAACACAGCGTTTTGGGTGTAACGCTTTGTGACCAGCTGTTGGCAGTGATGATGACGTGTCCTGTACGTCGTCATT
This sequence comes from Dorcoceras hygrometricum, assembly GCA_001598015.1. NCBI lineage: Eukaryota > Viridiplantae > Streptophyta > Magnoliopsida > Lamiales > Gesneriaceae > Dorcoceras > Dorcoceras hygrometricum. The sequence continues at coordinate 20,118 of KQ997144.1, read as the reverse complement.
TTGAGTTGATTAGCGCGACCAGCTGCTGGTTGTTTTGCAAGGAATCTATTGTCAGCTGCTGGAGCGATGCGGTGTCGTTTTGATTAGTTGATGCGGCGTCGTTTTGACGTTCTTTTGAGAATACAACGTCTGATTGTTGCTGCTGGTTTCGTTGAGAGGAAGAGCTGATATCTGTTGTGAGCAACGGCTGGTGTCTGTTGTAAGATACCTACTGTTTCGATGTCTGCTGATTTTGGTGAGCAGCAGCTGGTGGATTGAGAGATATATAGATAAGTGTTGATCGAAACTTAGTATTATTCTGAACCCGATATTTCTTATCTCCAATTTCAAACCCTCAATAGCTATTGTTCACCCGAACGTTTCTTCCCTAGATTTCTGTTGATTCCAGCCTTCGTTTTTGACGGTTTCGGTGGCGCTGAACTCCTTGAGAGTTACTCTTTCGATTGTTGCCTAGTTGAGGCTGTAGAAAGACTTTGGAGAGGACCGCGAAGTTGCTGGTTTCTTCGTACAGTGGAACTTGTTAGTTCTTCAGTTAGTTTCAGCTTCTGGATTTGAGGATTCTAGGTGCATCCTGCCGTGAATTGCCGTAGCAGGAGGAAGCTGACTTTCTTCAGTTGTGTTGCCGTGCCTTGATAAATCTGTTGAGGTAGAAATCAGTAGTTGGAGGTACAAATTGAGCGACCTTTACAGCTTTGAGATTGGACATGGCTATATTTCGTGTTGTGAAATCTGCCTGCATTGATGGATGCATTTACGTGGAACAGACTGATGATTTATGTGATTTTATGTTCTGTTTTCACGTATGAATTATTGTATGCATTGATATTGATTATTGAATTGGCATTCATGCATAATATTGAGCCTGATTGACAAATTGATTGATGACCTGATTGAGAGCCACGTTGTGACTAGGGCGACTGATGTGTGGTGCCTGAAAAGTCCAACGCTATCATCGGAGTGGTGAGCGACTGACTTGTCGTTTCGGAATACCACCTAGCTGTGATGGGCTGACGAGCCTAGAATATCACGGTCCGATGATTTCCCCTCGGTTGATTTTTACTGTGTGGGTATAGAGGCTTGACCAATTTGATTGCCAGTTGATATGCTGGTCTAGCTATCCGATATTTGATAGCCCTCATGCATTTCATAGCATTGATTTATAGCATGTGCATGATTAGCTGTTTGATAGATCTTCGTACTGAGGCTTGACCTCGTATTTGTTTTCCTGCTTTTGTGTTGTTTGGGTCTGTATTACCCATTTGCAAGACTTCAGGTAACCAAGCTGGACAGAGTGGAGCACCAGCTGGTCGATCCCCGTTTCCTTGAGTCCCAGTCTATTTTTATTATGTATTGAACCAGGGGATGTCCTGCGTCTTTATGTATTTTGGGGGTCGTTGATGATTGAGATTTGATGTTACCTGTTTTGTTTGAGTTTGAGTTAACTCGTATTTTGAGTATTGATACTTTGAATGTATGTTTTTGAGTTCAGGCCCATTTTATTTCGAAAAATTTTTAAGCCCTGTTTTTACGCTTCCGAGATTATGTGCTTATTTGTGCTGTAATCTTGTGTGATTAGCACGGGGCCTGACATTTTTGGTATCAGAGCTTAAACTGGGATAAGCTCGATTTCCTTTGATCACACTCGAGTCTAGGCATAGAGTTTTGATTTGATTTTTGATTGACTCTGTGATTTATGTGATCTTTATCTGTCTATGTGATATATCTGTTGTCTTACCTCTAGACTTGTTTAGATGCCGCCGAGGAGAGGAAGAGGTAGGACGACTAGACGTACTGCGGAGGAGTCTAGGGCAGGTAGTGATGATGATGTTCATCAGGTTGAGAATGTTACTAAACAGATAGGCGAGATGGAGTTGGTCCTAGCTAGGTTTCAGCGGACGAACCCTCCGACTTTTTCTGCAGCAGAGGGTGGTGCGATGGATGAGGCTTGGTTAGCTCAGATGGAGGAGTGGTTTGATACTCTGGAGTACGCTCCCGAGAAGAGACTGAAGCTGGCGGTGTTGCAGCTGAGAGACAATGCACAACGCTGGTGGAGGGGTACTTCTCATATCCTTCGTGATAGTGGGGCTGTGATCACTTGGGAGAGCTTATGTGAGGCGTTCAGACAGGAGTATACCCCGGATTCCTTCTATAACAGCCGGGAGCGGGAGTTTGTCAACTTGAAGTAGGGTAGCATGCGAGTGGCTGAGTATACCCGACAGTTTTCTGCACTTTTGGTTTATGTGCCACACGTTGCCAACCAAGAGAGGACGAAGAGGAACAAATTTCTGAAGGGCTTGAGGCCTGATCTGTACCGGATGGTTTTGTCTGGTTCACCTGCGACCTATATTGATGCAGTGAACAGAGCGGTGGATATTGAGGAGAGTTTGTTGGAGGTTGAGGCTCCGATTCAGCCGACTACTGGACGCACCTATCAGCCTGTTCAGGATGTATCGCAATCTTTTTATCCTCCTCAAGGATCGCAGAAGCAGTCGAGTCGCCAACAGTTTAGACCTCGACGAAAACAGTTTAAGAAGAAGGCAAACTCGAGTTCCTATGGTTCCGTGAGTTCTGGTAGCAGTGGTTCTGGTGGTTCTTGTGCACAGTGCGGAGGGAAGCATCCGACTTCGTAGTGTCGTGGTGTCAGACCTCGTACTCTAAACAGAGTAAAATCATACAAACACATGCGGAAGCTATCAAAAAGCGGGTAAAATTTTTGCTTTTGGCCTGACGGTTTAAAACAATGTAATTTAAAATAGAGCGATACTCAAAATATTTTCCAGTTTAATAAAACAACCAACAATATAGCATACAACAACCAAAACATATATCAGACTCCAACTACTGGATACAATAACGAAGCACAGGGCATCCCCCTGGCTAACTGATACATATATATAAATATGCTATACGTAACTGGGACACGCTAACCACCTCCTGGGACACCACCAGCTGGGTTAAAACCACGACCAGCTGTAAAACCTGGGTTCCCTGAAAACAACACAAACAAGGAAACAAACCAAGCCCCAGAGGGACATGGTGTCAAACCCCAGTACGGAGAGCAACAGATATAGCTAAAAGAATGCATAAGATAAAATGCAGATGCTATGCATGAGACACCGGATAACAACAGGAGGCTCGATCAACAAGGGAGCTAAGGAACTCAAGAAAAGCGCCAAGAATCTGCAACAACAGTGGCCACGGGATGTGTTCACAGTGTGGTAATGAGCCACTCGCCGTGACACTACACCCGAATACCAGATGCATCAAACAACTCAACCTGTCGTTGCCTCGCCCATGAACTGTGGTAGTTAACCACTCGGCGCATGGTGGATAACAATCCAGCAGGGAGATGAGAGTGCGGTATTGCCGCTCGTCCTCGCATCCTGGTAAGAATCAACAACAGCAATACAAGATACGAAACAATGGCTGCAACCGAAATATGAATGCAATATGGGAAATGCGTGTATGCATAAACATAGCAGCTAAAATCAACAGCAATCACATATACACACAGCAACATCCATGTCAATGCACAATCAGCCATCTAGCATTAAATCTCAGGCCAATTCCCAGCTACTTCAAGCTCAGATCCGTACCTTTTACTTTTCTGCAACAATTACCACAAAACAGGCCCGAGAGATCTGGATAGCAACCTGCTAAATACACAACACACAGATCTTAAAAGCTGCACAGAAACTCACGGCCAATTACAGAATCTCACGGCTGGGAGCCACGCTCAACCAACGCAATTACTACCAAAACAACTTACTGGAAGCTTAAACCAAGGCTAGGAACAAGATCTCATCACAAGGGAACGAAGTTCTACCTGCACTACAAAACGCACAACCGGGCAGCAACTTCGTGTTCCTCAACTAGCCAACCACAGCCTCCAAAAGTGGTATGGAATGATAGAGCTTCGCAAGAGGAGTCCAACGCTACCTCGAACGTACCAAACAACGGCCGGGAACGATGGGAATTGCCGGAGAAAAGCTACGGTGAACAGTACTAGGGTTCGAAGAACAAAGGTCGACAACCAAGATAATATTTCGCTAAGTATGGGATCTGGTGGTTGAAATTGAAGACCAAGTCTTCCTTAAATACATCTAGCAAAAGCTGGTTAGAAACATACACCGACAAACCAGCAGGTACACTACAACCAGCAGATGCAAAGAACCAACTGCTGAATTCTCAAACAATGCTAATCAAAACGATGAAGCAACGACTTAACAAAACGACGTCGCATCGCTACGTCATCATATCTGCCATCAGCTGGTCGCCTAAAACCATCGTTGGTTTCTCTCGCGTGAAATCCTTCCAAAAGCTGGTACCAGTCGCGACATCTAAAATGCAGCGTTGCAACTAATTAAAACGGCGTCGCATAGCTTACGTAATACTTTCTGCCAACAGCTGGTTATCCAGACGCAAGCTACAGTGACGTTGACAAACGTTGACGTCTGCTGATCAAAATCAAACAGATATTCTTACGTCACTAGCTCCTCAAAACGGTGTCGTATAGTGCTCAACACGCTAGTTTCCCCACGACTGGTTCATACGTTATCTGCTAGCAGACTTCTCAACAGTAGATATCTGCTCGCTACTTGAAACGGCGTCGCTTCGACTAATCTAAACGACGTCGTTACAAACCAATCCAATCGCTGTCGACAGAAACCAATACAAAGAACAGCACGCGCTAACTCAACAGCAAAGCTTACGTCAGAAATTGCCACGCCAACGCACAACAACAGAAAACATGACATCACCATGTTTGCTGACAGATATCTCCCCATACTTCAAAAATACGAAAACCTCCAGAATTGTTTTAAGTGAGGAATTGACCCGAAACTACTACTTAAACATCCGAACAGAGATCTTAAACCACTAAGAATCTCAAAACACCGATTAATTCTCACGATTAATCTTGATTACAAATCCAGGTCTCACATTTATCCCCCACTTAAAAGGATTTCGTCCCCGAAATCAAACAACAATCTGGAAATACAACTAACAGCAAAATACACAACAGAACTCTTCCTAACACAGGCCAAGAGTTAAAGATTACTGAGCAAACAATTAACAACAACTAGGGAAGAATTATAACCAAAAGCTATAAACTACTGGAAATTTAGCTCAACAGCTACTCAAACAGATGCAGCCACTCGCGCTGCATCTTTTCTTCCAGCTCCCAAGTAGCTTCTTCCCTTCCATGCTTGCTCCACTGCACCATTACTGTTAGAGTAGATGCCCAACTAGACAACTTGTGGCGTGTGGGTTTATAGACTCTTGTATGAAACAGTCTTTATATATGATATTCGCATTCTTTTATATGGCGTTCTTTACTTTCATTATGTGTGTAATGATTAACAATTGCGTTGAGTAAAGACCTAGAATGCACTAAAGTGTATGTTAGATGTGATAGTGGGTATGACGGCTATCATGAAACACATCTAATAGTCACTGTGTATTCTGAACATGTTCCAAGTCGATTGGGCCGTCAAAATGAGGATAAGGCCGCCCGAGTTCGAGACTAGTATCTGCGATGCGAAGTACCATATTTCATTGGTAGGGAACATTGTGATGTTCTGAGCATGCAGATAGATAGTGACCTGGCGATCTATCGAACTACCCTCCTTCGGACTTTCCAAGTGGTTCCCATTTGTCGAGTGGAAGGTCCGAGGTCTTGGTTGTACTGATTAGTCCTCA
>KQ997142.1:238071-260249 GCA_001598015.1 Dorcoceras hygrometricum | reverse complement strand
CCGTTGTGAGTCGGTGGGAACTCCCTTTAACGTTGGCTCATATTATTGGGGACGTTAAGGGGACCGTCCTTCACGACTCAACATTGATGGGTCAATCTTGACACGTGATAGTAAACGGCGTCATATTATTGGGCCCTTACTGGACGTGAGGTGAATACATGGAGGTTGCACCGGCTGCAATCGGAAACTACCTTTTGGGGCATGGATGACTGATATTATTCGGGTCCATGATCGCTTGATTGGGCTCCGTGTACCCACTAAAGAAACCTGTTTTCTCGATTTCATTAGAGGATGGTGAAATCGTTAAAATAGTGGGAGGGTAATTCATAAAACTAAACGACCATGTTTTATGTCTTAACGTTTATTTTATATATAGTTAGTAATGTATGTCTGGTTTCTTTTCAGTATTACTGCTTATAAAATGGTTTCGATGAAAAACCCGCTCGCTGCTATACTGGATAGCAACAGGTTCACCGGTCTGAACTACCAAAACTGGCTCCTCAACCTCAATCTTATATTGGCTTCGGAGAAACTTCTCTATGCGATAGAGAAGAGTGCTCCGAAGTTTGCCCCTGCCGATATCAGCCCTGAGGAGCTGGTAACGCTTAAACAATGGTGGGACGACGAGGTTAAAGCTCGATGCTATGTGATGGCGCCGATGTCCAACGAAATGCAACGGCGCTTTGAGAAGACAAAGTATGCCTCTGCCATACTCTTTCATCTCAAAGAACTGTACGGGGAAAACTCTCGACATGAGAGGTTCACGGCTGTCAAGGAGCTGATGACGAGCCTCATGCGCGATGGGACTTCGATCAGCGAGCATGGGGTTCGTATGATTGGGCTCGTTGAAAAGCTGTCGGGCCTTGATATCGCACTTCCACACGAACTGTCGGTGGATGTACTTCTCCTCTCACTGCCTGCTGCATTTGACCCCTTTGTGGTCAACTTCAACATGAACAAGCTGGAAGCCACCCTTGAAGAGGTGGTTAACATGCTTGTAGTGTTTGAGGGGACTATAAAGAAGGACAAACCCGTCCTCCTTCTGGGTTCTTCTTCCTCTGCGAAGAAGGGGCCCAGACGCAAGAGCAAGAAGCTTTCTGCTCCTGCGAAGGAGGAAAAGTCTGCCAAGAAGCCAAAAGCAAAGTCTTCTAAGCCAAACAAGAGCGAGGATGTTTGCCACCACTGCCACAAGGCTGGGCATTGGAGGAGGAACGCAAGGAGTACCTCGAGCAGTTGCGAACTGCAAAAGGTATGTTCTACATTGAAATAAATATGTCTCTTAATTCAACTTCTTGGGTACTTGATACCGGATGTGGATCTCATATCTGCAATGATTTGCAGGTGATGACAAGAAGTCGACGTCTTAGAGAGGGTGAGACCCACTTGAGGCTTGGCAATGGAGCAAGAGTTGATGCAGTAGCTATAGGAGATGTTTATTTATTTCTGTCTTCAGATTTTAAGTTGTTACGAGACGTTTTATTTGTTCCTGAATTGATTAAAAACATTATTTCTATTCCTATGCTTGATAGAGATGGATATTCTTGTATGTTTGCTAATTCGATTTGCAATATTTACAAGAATGAATGTTCAATTGGAATTGGGGAATGCGAAAACGATTTATACACCTTAAAATTTAAAGACGTTCCAACTCGCGATGTCGAAGCACATACAACAACGATTAAAAGGAAACGCGATGACTTGAACCCAGCACAACTTTGGCACGCTAGGCTAGGTCACATTTCTCTAAGTAGGATGAACAAGTTAGTTAGGAGTGACTTGTTTGATCTGTCAGAAATTAACTCTCTACCAACTTGTGAATCTTGTCTTAAGGGAAAGATGACCAAGCAACCCTTCAAGGGCAAGGGTGAGCGTGCCCAAGGCCTATTGGATTTGATCCATACTGATGTGTGCGGCCCGTTTAGTATTGGTACTAAATACGATCGATTACTCTAGGTATGGGTACTTGTACTTGATGAAGTACAAGTCTGAATACCTTTGAAAGGTTTCAAAGAATTCAAGGCTAAAGTAGAAAATCAATTAGGCAAAAGTATTAAAGCACTTCGATCCGATCGAGGTGGTGAATACTTAAGTGCTGAGTTTCAAGACTATCTGAAAGAGAATGAGATTCTCTCACAGTGGACCCCTCCGGCCACATCACAGCTCAATGGTGTAGCGGAGCGTCGTAATCGTACCTTGTTGGACATGGTTCGATCTATGATGAGCTTCACTGAACTTCCTACCTCGTTTTGGGGCTATGCGCTCGAAACGGCGGTGATGTTGTTGAACAATGTCCACACCAAGACAGTGGACAAGACTCCATATGAGATATGGACGGGCAAACCACCCAAGTACTCATTTATGAGGATTTGGGGATGTCCTGCTTACGTGAAGCAGACAGTGGGAGATAAGCTGGATACGAGATCCACCTTATGCTACTTCATTGGTTATCCAAAGAATTCCATTGGATACTACTTCTACTATCCGAGAGAAACAAAAGTGTTTGTTTCTAGGAATGCCACCTTTATGGAAAGGGAATTTCTACTTGATAGAAAAGGCAAAATAGTAGAACTCGAAGAGGTTCGAGATCCAATAGAAGTACCAGATGAGTCTCCCGCACCTACAGAGCCAATACCATAAATGGTCGCACCTAGGAGATCCGAAAGGATTCCTAGAGCTCCTGAGAGATATGGTTTTCTCCTTGAAGATGATCAAGGTGATTAAGTTATTGGATCTGATCCAAGAACTTTCAAGGAGGCAATATCCGATGCTGATTCTAATTTATGGCTTGAAGCAATGCAGTCTGAGTTTGACTCAATGCATGCTAACCAAGTTTGGACTCTGGTTAACCCTCCCGAAGGAATTGTTCCTATTGGGTGTAAATGGGTATACAAGAGGAAACTTGGGCCTGATGGTAAGGTAATGACCTACAAGGCACGACTGGTCGCGAAAGGTTACACTCAAAGGCAAGGTGTTGACTATGATGAAACCTTCTCGCCAGTCGCAATGTTCAAGTCAATTAGAATCTTGTTAGCCATATCCGCATGGTACGACCATGAGATATGGCAAATGGATGTGAAAACTACGTTCCTTAATGGAAACATTAAGGAATAGATCTATATGACGCAGCCTGAGGGTTTCACATCTGTTGGAAGCGAGCATAAGGTATGCAAGCTTCAGAGATCGATCTACGGTCTCAAACAAGCATCGCGAAGTTGGAACCTGAGATTCGATGAAACAATTAAGGAATTTGGTTTCATCAAGAATCCCGAGGAGCCATGTGTCTACAAGAAGGTAGTTAAAAGCGCTGTGACGTTCCTCGTACTTTATGTTGATGACATCCTACTCATTGGGAATGATGTAGGAATGCTGCAGTCAACTAAAGTATGGTTTTCTAGCAGATTTTCGATGAAGGACATGGGTGAAGCATCCTATATTCTTGGAATACAGATCTATCGGGATAGATCTAAACAGATGCTCGGACTCACCCAAGCTACCTACATCGATACCATACTCAAGAGGTTCTCTATGGAAGAGTCCAAGAGAGGACACCTACCTATGTTCCACGGGGTCACTCTATCTAAGTCTATGTGTCCAAAGAATGATGAGGAGATAGAGAGTATGGCACGTGTACCATATGCCTCGGCAATAGGTAGTATTATGTATGGCATGATCTCGACTAGACCGAATGTCGCATATGCTCTGAGTGTCACGAGCCGCTACCAGGCCAACCCCGGCCAATTACATTGGAAGGCTGTGAAGGATATTCTTAAGTACTTGCGAAGGACTAAGAATATGTTCATGATCTATGGGGGTGGTGAACTGAAACTGGAAGGCTACACTGATTCTAGCTTCCAGTGTGACGTGGATGATTCGAAATCAACCTCTGGATTTGTATTCATGCTCAATGGTGGTGCTGTCTCTTGGAATAGTTTCAAGCAAGACACCATCGCAGATTCAACCACTGAGGGGGTCACTCTATCCAAGTCTATGTGTCCAAAGACTGATGAGGAGATAGAGAGTATGGCACGTGTACCATATGCCTCGGCTATAGGTAGTATTATGTATGGCATGATCTCAACTAGACCGGACGTCGCCTATGCTCTGAGTGTCACGAGCCGCTACCAGGCCAACCCCGGTCAATTGCATTGGAAGGCCGTGAAGGATATTCTTAAGTACTTGCGAATGACTAAGAATATGTTCATGGTCTACGGGGATGGTACTGAAACTGGAAGGCTACACTGATTCTAGCTTCTAGTGTGACGTGGATGATTCGAAATCAACCTCTGGATTTGTATTCATGCTCAATGGTGGTGCTGTCTCTTGGAAGAGTTCCAAGCAAGACACCATCGCGGATTCAACCACTGAGGCTGAGTACATTGCAGCATCAGCTGCTGCTAAGGAGGCTGTTTGGATAAGGAATTTCGTCCAAGAGTTGGGCGTCATTCCTAATGGAGTAGGTCCAGTCCCGGTGTACTGCGACAACACGGGTGCCGTTGCGCAAGCAAAGGAGCCTAGGTCTCACCAAAGATCCAAACACATACTGAGGAAATACCACATAATCCGGGATATTGTGGCTAGAGGTGACATAGCAGTTGAGAGAGTCGCCTCTGCGGACAACGTTGCTGATCCACTTACGAAGCCCTTGCCAGGACCGTTGTTTGAAAAACATCGCGAAACAATGGGACTGCGTCTGATGAGTAGTTGGCTTTAGGGCAAGTGGGAGATTGTTAGAGTATATGCCCAACTAGACAACTTGTGGCGTGTGGGTTTATAGACTCTTGTATATAACAATCTTTATATATGATATTCGCATTTATATATATGGCATTCTTTACTTTCATTGTGTGTATGATGATTTACAATTGCGTTGAGTAAAAACCTAGAATACACTAAAGTGTATGTTAGATGTGATAGTGGGTATGACGGCTATCATGAAATACATCTAATAGTCACTGTGTATTCTGAACTGTTTCTAGTCGATTGGACCGTCAAAATGAGGATAAGGCCGCCCGAGTTCGAGACTAGTATCTGCGATGTGAAGTACCATGTTTCATTGGTATGGAACATTGTGATGTTCTGAGCATGCAGATAGATAGTGACCTGGTGATCTATCGAACTACCCTCGTTCGGACTTTCCAAGTGGTTACCATTTGTCGAGTGGATAAGTCCGAGGTCTTGGTTGTATTGATTAGTCCTCACGACTCGAAACGTCATTGAGACTCTACATGATAGGCGTCTCACTTTGACCCGTTTGCCGACTCACTTGGGGTCATAAGGCGTCGGGATTGGGTGAGACCCCGATTCATGTAGGAGTCTATGCATCGTTGTCGAGTATTCACCGATCGCAGACATGCGTGGATATCCTATGCGATTTGAGGGGATAATAGTGTATAAATCTCTGGCCAGAGTACTAGAAGTGTTTTAGGTAAATGTGTTTACCTAGTTACACTCGCGATGTCACTATTCGATCTCCAAGATGTATGCATAGCTATCGGATCTATAGCGACTCTCGATTTACCAATGGTCGTTGATCTGATCGGGATATATGGATTGAAAGGACCGTACTGTACGCTAACCACGACCAGTACTGGATTCAAGATTCCCGCACGGATACTCAGCTCAATGTGTGGAGCATACGAAGAGGATTTTGGGAGTGCGACTTCCTAAAAAGTCAACAGAGGTCAAATCGTGATTTGCCGATGTTGAGGGGCAAAACGGTCATTTTGCACTGGGGTTCTGAAAAATGGTTTTTCAGATCATAGTGTTCAGTTTCGGAAACTGAGTCGATCGGTCTGATCTGATCGACGATCGGAGTTACGATGAAGTCTCGGTGATGGAGATGAACTGAATGTTCATCCGTTGGACCCGGGCCCGTTGATCCGGTCCAAGTCCAACACTAATATCTATTTAATGTAGATTAGACTTCATAATAAACACTAGACTTTCATAAACCCTAACCCTAAGCTCTACACGCCGCCGCCCCTCTCTTCATCAACCTCACGCCGCGCCGCCGCCGCCGCCCGCCGCTCGTCGGAAAATTGTTTCCGGCCTAGTTTTTCGAGGAGAATCCGTTGGCGATAAAATCCTTCAGCCTTCTAGTGCAGGCTGATTGGAGGGAGATCGATTCCGATCGTGGACCTGATTGACGGATCTACCTCCACCTACCGTGAAGAGCCGGCGTTCTTGTAATTCCGGTTGGAGCCAGGCACGAGTTGCCAGCAAGGTATTCCTTAAAACACCCTATGAATGTTGTAAATATGTTTTGTATTATCGTATTGATCGTCTCCCGGCACATGTTTATTGTGTTCTTCCGCTGCCTTGCCGGGGGGCGTGATCCGGATCCCAACACTTTGGTGACAATGCTCATGGTAACACTATGGGTAAGGGTAAGCTTATCCACGGTAACATTTCTATATCAGATGTCTTAGTTGTTGATAACTTGCGTTATAATTTGATTAGCATTAGTCAGCTATGTGACAAGGGTTACATAGTTAATTTTCAACAGCACACATGCACAGTTCAGAGTCCAGAAGGACCGACTGTATTGGTAGGTAAAAGATCGGGGAATACCTACATTATCAATTGGTTAGAACCCATGGGATCTGAACAAATTTGCTTAGCAGCCAACTCTTCGAAGAGCTGGTTGTGGCATCAGCGAATGAACCATATAAACTTTAAAAGTATTGCTCATTTGAGTCAGCATGAAATGGTTTCTGGTCTGCCCACAATCAATTTTTCAAAGGACAAGATCTGTGCCGCATGTCATCTTGGTAAACAAATCAAATCTACTTTTAAAAAGAAAGGCGGTAAACGTTCTTCCCGAAGCTTAGAGCTTTTACATATGGATCTCTTTTGGTCCTATTCCGTAACTAGCTTAGGGGGAACTAATTACACCCTAGTTGTTATTGATGATTTTACAAAATTTACTTGGGTGTTGTTTTTAAAGGCAAATTCTGATACCGCTGACCAGCTGATACGCCATTTAAAACGTTTGCAAAATGACAGATCTTGTATAGTCAACAGGATAAGAAGCATCGTGATACTGAATTTTTAAATCATAAATTAACTTCTTATATAGAAGACATTGGGATAAAGCATGAGCTTTCAGCAGCTAGAACTCATCAGCAAAACGGGCTTGCTGAGAGGAGAAATCGTACTTTAAAAGAAGCTGCTAGATCTGTGATTGCTTATTCTGGTATTTCACAAAAATTCTGGGCAGAAGCAGTTAACACAGCTTGCTACACTCAGAACAGATCTATGATTAATAATTTTCACGGTAAAACCCCATATGAGATCTGGAGTGGCAAGAAACCTGATATTTCATATTTCAGGGTGTTTGGGTGTAGATGCTTCATTCATAATAATGGTAAGAAGCACCTAACAGCTTTTGATGCAAAATCTGATGCAGGTATCTTTCTAGGCTATTCAGCAGTGAGCAAGGCTTATCGAGTATTCAACAATCAAAGTTTAACTGTTGAAGAGTCAGCACACGTTGACTTTGATGAGACAAGTTTTAGATCCAATTCAGCTGCGAGCCTTAACGATCTATGTACACGTCTAGAATCATCCAGCATTGATGACTCAGATGATGACATGGCACAACAAAGACATTCAGCAGAGATGGAACAAGCACTGGATACACCGCGCAACAATGCACCACAAGATCTGATAGGTAATCCAAATCCAGTAGTCATCGATTTAACTAACGTTGACTCAACATAGGATCAGATCTCTCCAAGTGTGCCTGCTGCTGGAGCTGAAGTTACGAATGCACAAGATGCTCAAACAGATGTTGCTCAACCAGATGCTGTGCAAACATATCTTGCCATACATAGACCAACATCTGACGCACCAGTTGCGAGTACATCACATCAATTGGTATCTAGACCAACATCTGACACACAAGCGGGCAACGCAAACTATCAATTGGTGTCAGAAAATCCAGATTTGGCTATCCAGCAGGACATTCAAGTAGAACAGGAAGCAAAACCAATTGGACTTGATCTTCGGTGGAAAAGAAATCATCCACCTGAGCAGGTCATAGGTAACATCAAACCTCTTGTTCTCACACGAAGCCAGCTATTGCATGATCATTTTGATTCAGCTTTCATCTCGCATATAGAAACCAAGCAAATAGATGAAGCCTTAGCAGACCCAAGCTGGGTAGAAGCCATGCAGGAGGAATTAAATCAGTTTAAGAGAAATAACATATGGCAATTTGTACCTAGACCTTCAAATCATTCAGTCATAGGAACACGATGGGTCTTTAGGAACAAGCTGAATGAAAACGGCGTAGTAACTAGAAACAAAGCTAGACTGGTTGCACAAGGATTTAGGCAAATTGAAGGAATAGATTTTGATGAAACCTTTGCCCCTGTAGCCAGATTAGAATCCATTCGCATGTTTCTTGCTTATTCTGCATTCAAAGATTTTAAAGTATTTCAAATGGATGTTAAGAGTGCATTTCTTAATGGCATTCTAACAGAGGAAGTGTATGTTGCACAACCTCCTGGCTTCGTAAATCATCCACATCCAGATTATGTTTATAAATTGGATAAAGATCTATATGGGTTGAAGCAAGCACCCAGAGCTTGGTATGATACACTGTCCAAATTCTTAATCGAGCATGATTTCACTATAGGCACAGTTGATAAGACTGTGTTCAAATTTGTTAAAGCTGATCATGTTTTGTTAGTTCAAATCTATGTTCTTTAGAGTAGATGCCCAACTAGCCAACTTGTGGTGTGTGGGTTTTATAGACTCTTGTATTTAACAATTGTGTTGGATAAAGACCTAGAATGCACCATAGTGTATGTTAGATGTGATAGTGGATATGATGGCTATCATGAAACACATCTAATAGTCACTGTGCATTCTGAATTCGTTCCTAGTCGATTGGGCCGTCAAAATGAGGATAAGGTCGCCCGAGCTTGAGACTAGCGTCTGCGATGTGAAGTACCATGTTTCATTGGTAGGGAAAATTGTGATGTTCTGAGCATGCAGATGGATAGTGACCTGGTGATCTATCGAACTACCCTCGTTCGGACTTTCCAAGTGGTTACCATTTGTCGAGTGGATAAGTCCGAGGTCTTGGTTGTACTGATTAGTCCTCACTACTCGAAACGTCATTGAGACTCTACATGATAGGCGCCTCACTTTGACCTGTTTGCCGACTCACATGGGGTCATTAGGCGGCGGGATTGGGTGAGGTCCCGATGCATGTAGGAGTCGATGCTTCGTTGTCGAGGATTCACCGCTCGCTCTCATGCGTGGATATCCTATGCTATCTGAGGATAATAGTGTATAAATCTCTGGCCAGAGTACTGGATGTGTTTTAGGTAAATGGGTTTGCCTAGTAACACTCGCGATGTCACTATTCGATCTCCAAGATGTATGCATAGCTATCGGATCTCTAGCGACTCTCGATTTACCAATGGTCGTTGATCTGATCGGGATATATGTGTTTGAAGGACCGTACTGTACGCTAACCATGACCAACTGGTTCTGCAGGCACTATCAGTGATACCTAGGGGATCATGGCGCGATGTTGCTAGGCGCTTTACCATGATCCGTTGGACAAGTCCGAAATTGTGATTTCGGAGCCACAATGGTTGTGGGCCCACGGCTAGCTGTATCCCTGAACCATTGAGGGTCACACAAGTACTGGATTCATGATTCCCGCACGGAAACTGAGCTCAATGCGTTGAGCATAGGAGGAGGATTTTAGGGAGTGCGACTTCCTAAAAGTCAATAGGGGTCAAATTGCGATTTCCCAAAGTTGAGGGGCATAACTGTCATTTTGGTCTAGGTGATATGAAAAATTGTTTTTGCATCATAATAGTCAGTTTTGGAAACTTATTCGATCGGTCCGATCTGATCGTCGATCGGAGTTATGATGAAGCCACGGTGATGCGGTTGAACCGAATGTTCATATATTGGACTGGGCCCGCCCCGGGTCCATTGGGCCGGTTCAAGCCCATCACTTATTTAATTAGACCTAGGGCTACCATGAGACACACACACAAGATACAACCTAGCTCTCATATCCGCCCACCCTCTCCCACACGTCTCACGCCGCCGCAGACCGCCCATCGCCGTCGGCCACCGGCCGCCGTCGCCGTTGCCCGATTTTTCGCGTGATCGGACTTGTTTCGATCATCGCGACGAGGAGAATCCGTTCGTGCTAAAATCCGTCAGATCTTCTAGTGCAGATTGATGGAGGAAGATTGTTTCCGGTCGTGGACCTGATTGACGATCTACCGCCGCCTACCTTTTGAAGTGCCGGTTTCCTCGTGAAACTGGTCGGAGCCAGGCGCCTAGACGCCAACAAGGTAGCAATTCGATAAATGCCCTATGAATGTTTATTGATTTTTGAATGTATTGAACGTTTCTCGGGGCAACGTTTGATTTCCGCTGCGCCCCCGGGAAACGGGATCCGGATCCGCCATTGTACGCCAACAGTGGTATCAGAGCCAAGGCTCAGATCCTTCAATACATGTTTGTGCCTTATTGCATCAGATTTCGATTTTTCAAAAATCAAAACAAAAAAAAAAATTTTTGGTCGCCGGTACTGTAGCGGCCTCACGGGGGCACTGTAGCGGCCGCACGCAGGCACTGTAGCGGCCGAATGCAGGGACTGTAGCGGCCGAACGCAGGGACTGTAGCGGCCGAACACAGGTACTGTAGCGGCCGAACGCAGGTACTGTAGCGGCCGAACGTAGGTACTGTAGCGGCCGCACGCCGGCGTACCCGAGGCGGCGTTGCGACGCTGTTTTTTGACTCCTTGGATTTTCGGGCCTGTCCTGGACGGCCCGAGGGGTGTTTGGGCCAATATTCGATATTGGGCCGATTTTGGTCGATTTTGAAATTTTTGAGATTTTGGGCCTAAAATTGTTTTAAGCCCAATATGATGCAATTAAAATTGCAAAATATGATTTTAGTTATGAAATATGATTTTATAATTAAAATATGATTTTGTTGATTAAAATATGATTTTATCGAAAAATGCGATTTTATTATAAAATGCGATTTTATAATTAAAATATGATTTTGTTGATTAAAATATGATTTTATCGAAAAATGCGATTTTATTATAAAATGCGATTTTATAATTAAAATATGATTTTGTTGATTAAAATATGATTTTATCGAAAAATGCGATTTTATTATAAAATGCGATTTTATAATTAAAATATGATTTTGTTATGTGTCATGGAATTTAATTGTAAATTACTAGACTTAGTGGGAGGACTTTTGAAGATGGTGGGCCCATGACGTTCAAAGATATTGAAGACCGAAGATCTGTAAAACCGGAAGAAATTGTAATAGGATTGCATTGCATATTACATTTCACCTAGGACTGGACCCAGGTCCGTGATTGGCAACCACGGACCGCATAGCTCTCGCGATCGATCATCCCAAAGTTATATATATTTGATATATGTTGAATCCGCATGTTTTAAATTATGATTTAAAATTGCATGAGACCAAATTTTCAAAAATAAAATCCCTCGTTTTAAATACGATTTAAAACTAATATCAAGATTAAAAGTTTATTAGATAAACTTAGGGAATTTAAATCTGTTTAATTTATCCCTACCTTCCATCCACAATGGGTGTACGCCGATGCTACCCGCATACATGGCCCGACTCATATTATTGAGGGGGTCATGTATGCCGGAAAACTGTACACATCATTGACAATTGTTGTGAGTCGGTTGGAACTCCCTTTAACGTTGGCTCATATTATTGGGGACGTTAAGGGGACCGTCCTTCACGACTCAACATTGATGGGTCATCTTGACACGTGATAGTAATCGGCGTCATATTATTGGGCCCTTACTGGACGTGAGGTAAAATACATGGAGGTTGCACCGGTTTCAATTGAACACTACCTTTTAAGGGTCATGGTTGGCTGATATTATTCGGGACCATGATCGCTTGATTGGGCTCTGTGTACCCACTAAGGAAACTTGCTTTCCCGATTTCATTAGAGGGTGGTGAAATCGTTAAAATAGTGGGAGGGTAATTCATAAAACTAAATGACCTTGTTTTATGTCTTAGAGTTTCTCATATATAGTTAGTAATGCATGTCTGTTTTTCTTTTCAGTATAAACTGCTTTAAAATGTCTTCGATCAAAAACCCACTCGCTGCTATACTGGATAGCAACAAGTTCACCGGTCTGAACTACCGAGACTGGCTTCGAAACCTCAACATTGTGTTGGCATCGGAGAAACTTCTCTATACGATAGAGAAGAGCCCTCCGAAGGAAGCCCCTGCCGATATCAGCCCTGAGGAGCTGGTTACGCTTCAACAATGGTGGGACGACGAGCTTAAGACTCGATGCTGCATCGATGTCCAACGAAATGCAACGGCGCTTCGAGAAGATGAAGTATGCTGCTGACATACTTTTTCATCTCAAGGAACTGTATGGGGATAACTCTCGACATGAGAGGTTCACCGCTGTCAAGGAGCTTATGACGAGCCGCATGCGCGATGGGACTTCGGTCCGCGAGCATGGGGTTCGTATGATTGGGCTCGTTGAAAAGCTGGCGGGCCTTGATATCACACTTCCACACGAGCTGTCTGTGGATGTGCTTCTCCTCTCACTACCCGCTGCATTCGACCCCTTTGTGGTCAACTTCAACATGAACAAGCTGGCAGTCACCCTTGAAGAGGTGGTTAACATGCTGGTCGTGTTTGAGGGAACCATAAAGAAAGAAAAGTCCGTCCTCCTTATGGGCTCCTCTTCCTCTGCGAAGAAGGGGCCCAGACACAAGGGTAAGAAGCTTTCTGCCCCTGTGAAGGAGGAAAAGCCCACTAAGAAGCCAAAGGCAAAGGCTTCCAAGCCAAACAAGTCCGAGGATGTTTGCCACCACTGCCACAAGCCTGGGCACTGGAGGAGGAACTGCAAGGAGTACCTCGAGCAGTTGCGAACTGCAAAAGGTATGTTCTATATCGAAATAAATATGTCTCTTAATTCGACTTCTTGGGTACTTGATACCGGATGTGGATCTCATATCTGTAATGATTTGCAGGTGATGACAAGAATCCGACGTCTTAGAGAGGGTGAGACCCACTTGAGGCTGGGCAATGGAGCAAGAGTTGCTGCAGTAGCTATAGGAGATGTTTATTTTTTTCTGTCTTCTGATTTTAAGTTGTTATTGAGAAACGTTTTATTTGTTCCCGAATTAATAAAGAACATTATTTATGTTTCTATGCTTGATAGTGATGGATATTCTTGTATGTTTGCTAATTCGATTTGTAATATTTACAAGAATGAATGTTTAATTGGAATTGGGGAACGCAAAAACGATTTATACACCTTAAAATTAAAAGACGTTCCAACTCGCGATGTCGAAACACATACAACAACGATTAAAAGGAAATGCGATAGCTTAAACCCAGCACAACTTTGGCACGCTAGGCTAGGTCATATTTCCCTAAGAAGGATGAACAAGCTAGTTAGGAGTGACATGTTTGATTTGTCAGACATTAACTCCCTATCGACTTGTGAGTCTTGTCTCAAGGGAAAGATGACTAAACAACCCTTCAAGGGCAAGCCTGAACGTGCCCAAGGCCTATTGGATTTGATCCATACTGATGTGTGTGGCCCACTTAGCATTGGTACTAAGTACGGTCACACATACTTCATCACCTTTACCGATGATCACTCTAGGTATGGGTACTTGTACTTAATGAAGCACAAGTCTGAATCCTTTGAAAGGTTCAAAGAATTCAAGGCTGAAGTAGAAAATCAATTAGGCAAAAGTATTAAAGCACTTCGATCCGATCGAGATGGTGAATACTTAAGTGCTGAATTTCAAGACTATCTTAAAGAGAATGGGATTCTCTCGCAGTGGACCCCTCCGGCCACACCACAGCTCAATGGTGTAGCGGAGCATCGTAATCGAACCTTGATGGACATGGTTCGATCTATGATGAGCTTCACTGAGCTTCCTACCTCGTTTTGGGGCTATGCGCTCGAAACGGCGGTAATGTTGTTGAACAATGTCCACACCAAGGCAGTGGATAAGACTCCATATGAGATATGGATAGGTAAACCACCCATACCACTGTTGGAAAGAAGCGGTGGCGGATCCGGATCCCGTCTCCCGGCGAGGCAGCGGAAGAATAAAATCAGGCCGGGAAACATTCAATACAATAAAACAGCACTATAAACTACGAACCATTCATAGGGTGCTTAGTAGATTACCTAGCTGGCGACTTGCGCCTGGCTCCAACCGGAATTACAAGAAGACCGGCTCTTCACGGTAGGCGGCTGTAGATTCGTCAATCAGGTCCACGATCGGAAGGGATACTCCTTCGTCAGCCTGCACTAGAAGGCCTGACGAGATCAGCACGGATGGATTCTCCTCGAAAAACTGATCGGAGCAAGTCCGATCAATTTGCGGCGGCGGCCGGAAGGGATACTCCTTCGTCAGCCTGCACTAGAAGGCCTGACGAGATCAGCGCAGATGGATTCTCCTCGAAAAATTGATCGGAGCAAGTCCGATCAATCAACGGCGGGCGGCGGCCGACGGCGGGAAGCAGCGGCGGCATGAAGAAACCCCATTTCCCAAAAACACTTCTAGTACTCTGGCCAGAGATTTATACACTATCGTCTCCTCAGATTACATAGGATATCCACGCATGTCTGCGGACGGTGAATCCTCGACAACGATGCATCGACTCCTACATGCATCGGGGCCTCACCCAATCCCACCGCCTAACGACCCCAAGTGAGTCGGCAAATGGGTCAAAGTGAGGCGCCTATCATGTAGAGCCTCAATGTCGTTTCGAGTCGTGAGTACTAATCAGTACAACCAAGACCTCGGACTTATCCACTCGACAAATGGTAACCACTTGGAAAGTCCGAACGAGGGTAGTTCGATAGATCACCAGGTCACTATCCATCTGCATGCTCAGAACATCACAATGTTCCCTACCAATGAAACATGGTACTTCGCATCGCAGATGCTAGTCTCGAGCTCGGGCGGCTCATCCTCATTTTGACGGCCCAATCGACTAGGAACGTGTTCAGAATACATAGTGACTATTAGATGTGTCTCATGATAGCCTTCATACCCACTATCACATCTAACATACACTATAGTACATTCTAGGTCTTTACTCAACGCAATTGTTAATCATTATACAACACAATGAAAGTAAAGAACGCCATAAATAAATGCAAATATCATATATAAAGATTGTCATATACAAGAGTCTATAAACCCACACGCCACAAGTTGGCTAGTTGGGCATCTACTCTAACAATCTCCCACTTGCCCTAAAGCCAACTACTCATCAGACGTAGTCTCATTGTTTCGCGATGTTTTTCAAACAAGGGTCCTGGCAAGGGCTTCGTAAGTGGATCAGCAATGTTGTCCGCAGAGGCTACTCTCTCAACTGCTATGTCACCTCTAGCCACAATATCCCGGATTATGTGGTATTTCCTCAGTATATGTTTGGATCTTTGGTGAGACCTAGGCTCCTTTGCTTGCGCAACGGCACCCGTGTTGTCGCAATACACCGGGACTGGACCAACTCCATCAGGAATTACGCCCAACTCTTGGACGAAATTCCTTATCCAAACCGCCTCCATAGCAGCAGCTGATGTTGCGATGTACTCAGCCTCAGTGGTTGAAAGAGGCTACTCTCTCAACTGCTATGTCACCTCTAGCCACAATATCCCGGATTATGTGGTATTTCCTCAGTATATGTTTGGATCTTTGCTAAGACCTAGGCTACTTTGCTTGTGCAACGGCACCCGTGTTGTCGCATACACCGGGACTGGACCAACTCCATTAGGAATGACGCCCAACTCTTGGACGAAATTCCTTATCCAAACCGCCTCCTTAGCAGCAGCTGATGCTGCGATGTACTCAGCCTCAGTGGTTGAATCCGCGATGGTGTCTTGCTTGGAACTCTTCCAAGAGACAGCACCACCATTGAGCAAGAATACAAATCCAGAGGTTGACTTCGAATCATCCACGTCACACTGGAAGCTAGAATCAGTGTAGCCTTCCAGTTTCAGTTCACCACCCCCATAGACCACGAACATATTCTTAGTCCTTCGTAAGTACTTAAAAATATCCTTCACAGCCTTCCAATGCAATTGGCCGGGGTTGGCCTGGTAGCGGCTCGTGACACTCAGAGCATATGCGACATCTGGTCTAGTGGAGATCATGCCATACATAATACTACCTATTGCCGAGGCATATGGCACACGTGTCATACTCTCTATCTCCTCATCAGTCTTCGGACACATAGACTTAGATAGAGTGACCCCGTGGCACATAGGTAGGTGTCCTCTCTTGGACTCTTCCATAGAGAACCTCTTAAGTATGGTATCGATGTAGGTGGCCTGGGTGAGTCCGAGCATTCGTTTCGATCTATCCCGATAGATCTGTATTCCAAGAATATAGGATGCTTCACCCATGTCCTTCATCGAAAATCTACTAGACAACCAGACTTTAGTTGACTGTAGCATTCCTACATCATTCCCAATGAGTAGAATGTCATCAACGTAAAGTACAAGGAATGTCACAGCGCTTTTAACTACCTTATTATATACACATGGCTCCTCGGGATTCTTGATGAAACCAAATTCCTTAATGTTTCATCGAATCTCAGGTTCCAACTCCTCGATGCTTGTTTGAGACCGTAGATCGATGTCTGAAGCTTGCATACCTTATGCTTGCTTCCAACAGATGTGAAACCCTCAGGCTGCGTCATATAGATCTCTTCCTTAATGTTTCCATTAAGGAACGCAGTTTTCACATCCATTTGCCATATCTCATATTCGTACCATGCGGCTATGGCAAGTAAGATTCTATCGACTTGAACATTGCGACTGGCGAGAACATTTCATCATAGTCAACACCTTGCCTTTGAGTGTAACCTTTCGCGACCAGTCGTACCTTGTAGGTCATTACCTTACCATCAGGCCCAAGTTTTCTCTTGTATACCCATTTGCACCCAGTAGGAACAATTCCTTCGGGAGGATTAACAAGAGTCCAAACTTGGTTGGCATGCATTGAGTCAAACTCAGACTGCATTGCTTCAAGCCACAAATTTGAATTAGCATCGGAAATCGCCTCCTTGAAAGTTCTTGGATCAGATCCAACAACTTGATCACCTTGATCATCTTCAAGGAGAAAACCATATCTCTCAGGATCCCTAGGAACCCTTTCGGATCTCCTAGGTGCGACCATTTCTGGTACTGGCTCTGGAGGTGCGGGAGACTCACTTGGTACTTCAATTGGTTCTCGAACCTCTTCGAGTTCTACTATTCTGCCCTTTCTATCAAGTAGAAATTCCCTTTCCATAAAGGTGACATTTCTAGAAACAAACACTTTTGTTTCACTTGGATAGTAGAAGTAGTATCCAATGGAATTCTTTGGATACCCAATGAAGTAGCATAAGATGGATCTCGTATCCAGCTTATCTCTCACTGTCTGCTTCACGTAAGCAGGACATCCCCAAATCCTCATAAATGAGTACTTGGGTGGTTTGCCCATCCATATCTCATATGGAGTCTTATCCACTGCCTTATTGTGGACATTGTTCAACAACATTACCGCCGTTTCGAGCGCATAGCCCAAAAACGAGGTAGGAAGTTCAGTAAAGCTCATCATAGATCGAACCATGTCCAACAAGGTCCGATTACGACGCTCCGCTACACCATTGACCTGTGGTGTGGCCGAAGGGGTCCACTGTGCGAGAATCCCATTCTCTTTCAGATAGTCTTGAAATTCAGCAATCAAGTATTCACCACCTCGATCGGATCGAAGTGCTTTAATTCTTTTGCCTAGTTGATTTTCTACTTCAGCCTTAAATTCTTTGAACCTTTCAAAGGATTCAGACTTGTGCTTCATCAAGTACAAGTATCCATACCTAGAGTAATCGTCGGTAAAGGTGATGAAGTATGTGTGACCGTACTCAGTACCAATACTAAATGGGCCGCACACATCAGTATGGATCAAATCCAATAGGCCTTGAGCACGCTCACCCTTGCCCTTGAAGGGTTGCTTAGTCATCTTTCCCTTGAGACAAGACTCACAAGTCGGTAGGGAGTTAATGTCTGACAGATCAAACATGTCACTCCTAACTAACTTCTTCATCCTACTTAGAGAAATATGACCTAGGCTAGCATGCCAAAGTTGTGCTGGGTTTAAGCTATCGTGTTTCCTTTTAATCGTTGTTGTATGTGTTTCGACATCGCGAGTTGGAACGTCTTTTAATTTTAAGGTGTACAAATCGTTTTTGCGTTCCCAAATTCCAATTAAACATTCATTCTTGTAAATATTGCAAATCGAATTAGCAAACATACAAGAATATCCATCACTATCAAGCATAGAAACAGAAATAATGTTCTTTATTAATTCGGGAACAAACAAAACGTTTCTCATAACAACTTAAAATCCGAAGACAGAAATAAATAAACATCTCCTATAGCTACTGCAGCAACTTTTGCTCCATTGCCAAGCCTCAAGTGGGTCTCACCCTCTCTAAGATGTCGGCTTCTTGTCATCACCTGCAAATCATTGCAGATATGAGATCCACATCCGGTATCAAGTAAAGTCGAATTTAGAGACATATTTATTTCGATATAGAACATACCTTTCGCAGTTCGCAACTGCTCGAGGTACTCCTTGCAGTTCCTCCTCCAATGCCCAGGCTTGTAGCAGTGGTGGCAAACATCCTCGCTCTTGTTTGGCTTGGAAGCCTTTGCCTTTGGCTTCTTGGTGGGCTTTTCCTCCTTCGTAGGGGCAGAACGCTTCTTTCCCTTACGTTTGGGCCCCTTCTTCGCAGAAGAGCCCATAAGGAGGACGGGTTTGTCCTTCTTTATGGTTCCTTCAAACACTACAAGCATGTTAACCACCTCTTCAAGGGTGGCTGCCAGCTTGTTCATGTTTAAGTTGACCACAAAGGGGTCAAATGCAGCGGGTAGTGAGAGGAGAAGTACATCCACCGACAGCTCGTGTGGAAGTGCGATACCAAGGCCCGACAGCTTTTCAACGAGCCCAATCATACGAATCCCATGCTCGCAGACCGAAGTCCCATCGCGCATGTGACTCGTCATAAGCTCCTTGACAGCCGTGAACCTCTCATGTCGAGAGTTCTCCCCATACAGTTCTTTGAGATGAAAAAGTATGTCAGCAGCATACTTTGTCTTCTCAAAGCGCCGTTGCATTTCATTGGACATCAACGCCATCACATAGCATCGAGCTTTAACCGCGTCGTCCCTCCATTGTTGAAGCGTAATCAGCTCCTCAGGGCTGATTTTGGCAGGGGTTTCCTCCGGAGGACTCTTCTCTATCGCATAAAGAAGTTTTTCCGAAGCCAACACAAGGTTGAGATTGCGAAGCCAGTCTTGGTAGTTCAGACCGGTGAACTTGTTGCTATCCAGTATAGCAGCGAGTGGGTTTTTGAACAAAGACATTATATAAGCAGTTATACTGAAAAGAAAACAGACAATCATCACTAACTATATATAAAATAATAGCTAAGACATAAAGCAAGGTCGTTAAGTTTTATGAATTACCCTCCCACTATTTTAACAATTTCACCACCCTCTAATGAAATCGAGAAAGCAGGTTTCTTTAGTGGGTACACGGAGCCCAATCAAGCGATCATGGTCCCGAATAATATCAGCCAACCACGAAAAAGGTAGTTTCCGATTGCAACCGGTGCAACCTCCATGTATTCACCTCACGTCCAGTAAGGGCCCAATAATATGACGCCGTTTACTATCACGTGTCAAGATGACCCATCAATGTTGAGTCGTGAAGGACGGTCCCCTTAACGTCCCCAATAATATGAGCCAACGTTAAAGGGAGTTCCAACCGAACTCACAACAATTGTCAATGGCGTGGACAGCTTTCCGGCATACATGACCCCCTCAATAATATGAGTCGGGCCATGTATACGGGTAGCATCGACGTACACCCATTGTTGATGGAAGGTAGGGAGATATAAACAAATTTAAATTCCCTTAGTTTATCGAATAAACTTTTATCTTGATATAAGTTTTAAATCATATTTAAAACGAGGGATTTTTATTTTTGAAAACTTTGGTCTCATGCAATGTATTTTAAATCATATTTAAAACATGTGGATTCAACTAACTATATATCACATATATAAACATTGGGATGATCGATCGCGAGAGTTATGCGGTCCGTGGTTGCCAATCACGGACCTAGGTCCAATCCTAGGTGAAATGCAGTATGCAATGCAATCCTATTACATTTGCTTTCGGTTTTACAGATCTTCGATCTTTAATATCTTTGATCGTCATCGGGCCCACCATCTTCAAAAGTCCTCCCACTAAGTCTAGTAATTTACAATTAAATTCCATGACAAATAAGGGATACATTTTAAGGGGTGGGAACGGGCCACAAACAGACCCACTTTTATAAATGATAATCAACAATATTAAATACAACCGAAATTGCAAACCTAAAGCATACACCTAACACATTGGGGCATGGCTCTCGATCATCCCAATCATGCAATCAATCTAATTAACATGCATAAATTAAATAATCAAATTATTTATCGCAAAATCATATTTTAATCATAAAATCGCATTTTATAATAAAATCGCATTTTGTCGATAAAATCAAATTTTAATCAAAAAAATCATATTTAATTATAAAATCATATTTAATTATAAAATCGCATTTTGCTATTTTACGGATTCTGATCAAAAAATTGATCGGAGCAAGGCCGATCAATCAACTGCGGGCGGCGGCCGACGGCGGGAAGCGACGGCAGCGACGACGGCGTGGGAGGAGAGGGAGAGGGGGCGGCCGTGCTTTAGGGTTAGGGTTAAGGAGTTGTGTAATGTGAATCACTTGTCAAGTTATCACCAATTAAGCCTTAAGTCTAATTAAATAGACTAGCAATGGACTTGGACCGGCCCAACGGGCCCGGGTCCAAATGACGATATCCATCGCTGCGACTTCATCGTAACTCCGATCGCCGATCAGATCAGACCGATCTACTCAGTTTCCAAAACTAAATGTTATGATATGAAAAACAATTTTTCAGATCATCTAACCCTAAATTGCAATTTAGTCCTCCAACTTTTGGAAATTGCAATTTGACCCCTGTTGACTTTTGGGAAGTCGCACTCCCTAAAATCCTCCTCCTATGCTCAACACATTGAGCTCAGTATCCGTGCGGAAATCTTGAATCCAGTACTTGTGTGACCCTCAATGGTTCAGGGATACAGCTAGCCGTGGGCCCACAACCATTGTGGCTCCGGAATCACAATTCCGGAATTGCCCATCGGATCATGGTAAGAGCGTATAGTAACATCGCCCCATGATCACCTAGGTATCACTGATAGTGCCTGCAAGAACTAGTTGGTCGTGGTTAGCGTACAGTACGGTTCTTTCAATCCATATATCCCGATCAGATCAACGATCATTGGTAAATCGAGAATCGTTATAGATCCGATAGCTATGCACACATCTTGGAGATTGAATAGTGACATCGTTAGTGTAACTAGGTAAACCCATTTACCAAAAACACTTCTAGTACTCTGGCCAGAGATTTATACACTATCGTCTCCTCAGATAACATAGGATATCCACGCATGTCTGCGGGCGGTGAATCCTCGACAACGATGCATCGACTCCTACATGCATCGGGGCATCACCCAATCCCGCCGCCTAACGACCCCAAGTGAGTCGGCAAACGGGTCAAAGTGAGGCGCCTATCATGTAGAGCATCAATGTCGTTTCGAGTCGTGAGGACTAATCAGTACAACCAAGACCTCGGACTTATCCACTCGACAAATGGTAACCACTTGGAAAGTCCGAACGAGGATAGTTCGATAGATCACCAGGTCACTATCCATCTGCATGCTCAGAACATCACAATGTTCCCTATCAATGAAACATGGTACTTCGCATCGCAGATGCTAGTCTCGAGCTCGGGCGGCCTCATCCTCATTTTGACGGCCCAATCGACTAGGAACGTGTTCAGAATACACAGTGACTATTAGATGTGTCTCATGATAGCCGTCATACCCACTATCACATCTAACATACACTATAGTGCATTCTAGGTTTTTACTCAACGCAATTGTTAATCATCATACAACACAATGAAAGTAAAGAATGCCATATAAATAAATGCGAATATCATATATAAAGAT
>KQ997142.1:223484-237951 GCA_001598015.1 Dorcoceras hygrometricum | reverse complement strand
AATTGGCCGGGGTTGGCCTGGTAGCGGCTCGTGACTATCAGAGCATATGCGACATCTGGTCTAGTGGAGATCATGCCATACATAATACTACCTATTGCCGAGGCATATGGCACACGTGTCATACTCTCTATCTCCTCATCAGTCTTTGGACACATAGACTTAGATAGAGTGACCCCGTGGCACATAGGTAGGTGTCCTCTCTTGACTCTTCCATAGAGAACCTCTTAAGTATGGTATCGATGTAGGTGGCCTGGGTGAGTCCGATCATCCGTTTTTATCTATCCCGATAGATCTGTATTCCAAGAATATAGGATGCTTCACCCATGTCCTTCATCGAAAATCTACTAGACAACCAGACTTTAGTTGACTGCAGCATTCCTACATCATTCCCAATGAGTAGAATGTCATCAACGTAAAGTACAAGGAATGTCACAGCGCTTTTAACTACCCTCGTTCGGACTTTCCAAGTGGTTACCATTTGTCGAGTGGATAAGTCCGAGGTCTTGGTTGTACTGATTAGTCCTCACTACTCGAAACGTCATTGAGACTTTACATGATAGGCGCCTCACTTTGACCCGTTTTCCGACTCACATGGGGTCATTAGGCGGTGGGATTGGGTGAGGTCCCGATGTATATAGGAGTCGATGCTTCGTTATCGAGGATTCACCTCTCGCTCTCATACGTGGATATCCTATGCTATCTGAGGGGATAATAGTGTATAAATCTCTGGCCAGAGTACTGGATGTGTTTTAGGTAAATGGGTTTGCCTAGTAACACTAGCGATGTCACTATTCGATCTCCAAGATGTATGCATAGCTATCGGATCTCTAGCGACTCTCGATTTACCAATGGTCGTTGATCTGATCGGGATATATGTGTTGAAAGGACCGTACTGTACACTAACCATGACCAACTGGTTCTTGCAGGCACTATCAGTGATACCTACGGGATCATGGCGCGATGTTGCTAGGCGCTTTACCATGATCCGTTGGACAAGTCCGAAATTGTGATTTCGGAGCCACAATGGTTGTGGGCCCACGGCTAGCTGTATCCCTGAACCATTGAGGGTCACACAAGTACTGGATTCATGATTCCCGCACAGAAACTGAGCTCAATGCGTTGAGCATAGGAGGAGGATTTTAGGGAGTTGGATTCATGATTCCCGCACAGAAACTGAGCTCAATGCGTTGAGCATAGGAGGAGGATTTAGGGAGTGCGACTTCCTAAAAGTCAACAGGGGTCAAATTGCGATTTCCCAAAGTTGAGGGGCATAACTGTCATTTTGGTCTAGGTGGTCTGAAAAATTGTTTTCGCATCATAATAGTCAGTTTTGGAAACTGAGTCGATCGGTCCGATCTGATCGTCGATCGGAGTTATGATGAAGCCACGGTGATGCGGTTGAACCGAATGTTCATATATTGGATTGGGCCCGCCCCAGGTCCATTGGGCCGGTTCAAGCCCATCACTTATTTAATTAGACCTAGGGCTACCATGAGACACACACACAAGATACAACCTAGCTCTCATAGCCGCCCACCCTCTCCCACACGCCTCACGCCGCCGCCGACCGCCCATCGCCGCCGCCCGCCGCCCGCCGTCGCCGTCGCTCGGTTTTTCACGTGATCGGACTTGTTTCGATCACTATGACGAGGAGAATCCGTTCGTGCTAAAATCAGTCAGATCTTCTATTGCAGATTGACGGAGGAAGATTGTTTCCGGTCGTGGACCTGGTTGACGATCTACCGCCGCCTACCGTTTGAAGTGTCGGTTTCCTCGTGAAACTGGTCGGAGCCAGGCACCTAGACGCCAGCAAGGTAGCAATTCGATAAACGCCCTATGAATGTTTATTGATTTTTGAATGTATTGAAAGTTTCTTGGGGCAACTTTTGATTTCCGCTGCGCCCCCGGGAAACGGGATCCGGATCCGCCATTGTACGCCAACATGTTGATGATATTATTTTTGGGTCAACTAACCCCAAACTGTGCCAGATGTTTTCTAAGCTGATGCAGGACAAATTTGAGATGAGCATGATGGGCGAGCTAACATTATTTCTGGGATTACAAGTTCGACAGCTGAAAAATGGAATTTTCATTAACCAAGCTAAGTATACGAAAGAACTGCTGAAGAAATTTGGCATGGACAACTGTTCAGCACCTGCGACCCCAATGAGCTCTTCAATCAAACTGGATAAAGACGAAGCTGGATCTGCCATTGAGGTATCATTATATCGTGGTATAATTGGCTCCCTGCTGTACTTAACTGCTAGCAGACCAGACTTCATGTTTGCTGTCTGTATGTGTGCTAGATTTCAAGCAGAGCCTAAACAATCACATTACATAGCCGTGAAAAGGATTTTAAAATATTTGAAAGGCACTTCCAACGTGGGTCTTTGGTATCCCAAAGACTAAGGCTTTCAACTAATCGGTTATAGTGATGCAGACTACGCAGGATGTAGGATTGATCGTAAAAGCGCAAGCGGTACTTGTCAATTCTTAGGGGATCGACCGATTCCTGGTTCAGTAAGAAGCAAACGTCCATTGCAACGTCCACAGCTGAAGCGGAGTACCTAAAAGTTGGCACCTGTTGTGCTCAAATACTATGGAGTCAACACCAGCTGAAGGACTATGGCATTGATGCTTCTGAAGCGCCCATTCTCTGTGACAACACCAGTGCCATCGCGATCACCCAAAATCCAGTACTGCATTCAAGGACAAAGCACATAGACATCAGGCATCATTTTATAAGGGACCACGTGCTAAAGAAAGACGTTCGGCTGGAGAATGTGTCGAATGAATAGCAAGTAGCTGACATCTTCACAAAGCCTCTGCCAGACGGTAAGTTTTCTTATTTTAGAAACATATTAGGTCTCCTAGAATTGCCTTGAATTGTCTGTGTGCTAACAATTTGCAGGTTGACAGCTGTTGCTTAACTCAGCTGCAAGTCTTTTGTTCAGGGGGAACGCAAAGACCTTCAGCTGAGGCAAGCATATTGCGTTGGGAGGATCTTAATCGTAGGGGGAACCAGGATCTGAATTGTTAAGTGATACATCAGCTGAATATGTGGGATCTGGATACACTCAGATGCCACATATACACAGCTGATGCTTATTTGTGATCAGATCCTGCTCTACCCTCAGCGATATATTAAACCAGCTGTGACGTTATACAGATCTGGATACACTCAGATGCCACATATACACAGCTGATGCTTATTTGTGATCAGATCCTGCTCTACCCTCAGCGATATATTAAACCAGCTGTGACGTTATACAATATTGGCGCGCATTTTTTTTACTTTTCACGGTACGATTAAAATATTTGAAAAATTATTTTAAAATCACTTTCTTATTTTGCAAATTTGATAAAATCTTTTCAAAATCATTTCAAAATATTGTATGCGCCGTCGGATGATTGACACGTGGTTTGTCATCATGCGAAAAGTCACATCCACATTTTCTCTCTCCAGTAACTTTTTGCATTCCTTGAATATATTACGGCGTTTCCTATTTAACCTTTCACTTACCTTAAGCTTTTTACTCTCTGGTATTCTTGTGCTCGTACTCTCTTGTGTGTTCTCTGCAAATATTTTTCAGGTGTTCTATCTTTTTATCAACTAGCTGCGATGGCATCATCACTCTTCACCAACACCCTTCACGTCTGTTTTGACTCTGTTCTTGCTATGGATAACTCGGGTATGGTATCGATGTTTGAAGCCCTAATGTCATCTGGCCTATCAGGATTCTTGGGTTGCCCAGCAGTCTTATATGAAGATGCGTTGACAGAGTTCTTTCTTAATGGCTCCGTCCGGGACGGAAAGGTAGTCAGTTCGTGGGAAACAGGTGAAAATCTCTGAGGAATTGCTTGCCAGTACGTTTGAGTTGCCAGTTTATGGGCTGACAGATTTATCTGAGATTCCAAAGGATATTGTATTTTATGCGAGGAGCATCTTTTCTTTCTCTGGTGAACAAGTAAGTACTTCCGACAAAAATCGGGAGATGAATTTGAGTTCCATCTTCTCAGTTATATTCTGGCAAAAGACAATTGTAAAGGCCGGGTCCTTTGATGCTGTCACCCAGGAAAGGTTTTTTATGATGGCAGCTATCACTTGTCGAGTAGCAATAAACTGGAACAGAATGCTGTTCAATATTCTCAAGGATATGGTGACTGTGGAATCAAGGCAAGCCAAGGGCTATGCCATTCAAATCAGTCTTTTGCTGGAGAATGTTCCAAACTTGGAATTGGGAGATTCCTCGGAGTTCCCCTCTTCTAAAATCCTAACCAAGAAGATTGTCCACAGATACATCACTGTTAATGACAAGGTTGGTATGGAGGAATTGGCAGATGTACCCAGGGTGAAGAGAACACCAGTCACAAAGGCTGTGTCTAGGAAGAGACCAGCAGCTGTTGATGAGCCAATTGTGAAGAATAAGTGGACCCGTGTTGGAAAAGCTGCTGCTGTAGCTACTGATTCAGCACTTGAGGCAATACCCGTTCAAGTTGTTGCACCAATTTCTACAGTGCCCCCTCTTGCACCAAAACGTAAAATTCAAAAGAGGAGGAGAAGGTTGGCACTAGGTTCTGATGATGAAATTGTTGGAGAGCCAACAACTGTTGCTGCAGAGGTTGCTGTTGAGAATATAGTTGAGGAACAGAGGGTAGAGATGCCTGTTGACCCTGTTGATCAGATAATTGAGCAGGTTATTGCTGAAACTGCTCAGGTGGAGACTGATGTTGGAAGAACCAATGATAGTGTACCTTGTTGACTAGTCAAATAATGTTGGCAACACAATTCAAAGAAAGTTGGCGGCACAATTCAACAAAATTTGGCAGTATGAAGAAACGTGTTTTCTTCCTTCTCGATTGGTGTGCAAGGGGCTCTATAAATAGAGCCCCATCTTTCAATCAAAAGTATCCCAAAAACAAAGAGTTATATATATACAAATATATATAGTGTGAGGTATTCTTGAGTGAGTTTGAGAAATTGTTTTCTCGGTTATACTCGGGTTTGGGATAGGGAGAAATTGAGAGTTGTTGTACACTCGGTGTAAATTCCTCCAAATAAAATATTTGCAGTAGCTCCGTGGACGTAGCCTATTTTTGGGTGAACCACGTAAAATCGGTGTGTTCTTGTTGATTGTTTTTATTCCTCAATTTCATCCGTGAAAATTGACATCGCTTTGATCTAATACCTCAACAACTGGTACCAGAGCCTGTTACGGTGTCTGGAAGCCTTGGCATAAAATTTCATAAAATTCTGAGTATGCTCTGTGGTTGCAGCCCTGTCTGATCTTCCACATCAGAAAAGATTTTTTGATATTTTATTAAGGCAAAATATGCGATGTCTGGAATTGACGGAGCCGGACCCGGAATCAACAAGTTTGACGGTACAAATTTTGCTTTCTGGCGGTTACAGATAAAAGATTATCTGTATATCAAGAAGTTGCATCAACCTCTATCAGGAAGAAAACCGGAAAAGATGGAGGATGAGGAGTGGGAGCTTCTTGATCGACAGGTGTTAGGTGTTATTCGATTAACCCTAACAAAGAATGTGGCTCATAACGTGGCGGAAGCACAAACCACGGAGGAGATGATGTCCATTTTATCAGATATGTACGAGAAGCCATCAGCAAACAACAAAGTACATCTGATGAAAAAATTATTTAATTTAAAAATGGAAGAAGGTGCTTCAGTGGCGGCTCACAGCAATAAATTCAACACGATTGTTTCTCAGCTAACATCGGTTGAAATTAATTTTGATGATGAAATTCTTTCACTTATTCTTTTGGCGTCTTTACCAAATTCTTGGGAGTCGATGCGGGTAGCAGTTAGCAATTCTATTGGTAAAAGAAAGATGCAATTCAATGATGTCCGAGATCAAATCCTCGCTGAAGAAGTTCGTAGGATAGATTCTGGTGAAGGAACATCATCGAGATCTGCCCTAAATATTGATAACAGAGGACGAGGCAGGAGTGTGGAAATTCTATTGGTAAAAGAAAGATGCAATTCAATGATGTCCGAGATCAAATCCTCGCTGAAGAAGTTCGTAGGATAGATTCTGGTGAAGGAACATCATCGAGATCTGCCCTAAATATTGATAACAGAGGACGAGGCAGGAGTGTGGAAAAGAATTCTAACCGATGGCGCGGCAGATCCAAGTCAAGAAATGGAAAGGACAGAAATAATTTTGAAAAGAAGTTAAAGTGTTGGAGCTGTGGTGAAACTGGTCACCTGAAAAAGAACTGCAAATCAACGAAGAACAATCCAAATGCTGTCACCGAGGAGATGCATGATGCTCTACTGCTATCAATGGAAAGTCCAGTTGATTCTTGGGTCATGGACTCAGGAGCTTCATTTCATACCACTGGTAATCGCGATGTCTTCAATAATTACATTGCTGGCGATTATGGAAATATTTTTCTAGCAGACGGAAAACCTTTGGAAGTAGTTGGTATGGGTGACATCCATTTGAAAATGTCAAATGGATCTGTCTGGAAAATCAACAAAGTAAGGCATGTTCCAAGACTGACACGAAATCTTCTCTCAGTGGGACAGCTTGATGACGAAGGCCATAATGTGACCTTTGGTGATGGTTCATGGAAAGTGAGCAAAGGAGCCATGATTGTTGCTCGAGGAAAGAAAACTGGAACACTTTATATGACTTCCAGTTGTAGAGACACATTAGCAGCTGTGGATGTTGGAGCTAATTCAAGTCTATGGCACTGTAGACTTGGACATATGAGTGAGAAGGGAATGAAGATACTGATGTCAAATGGGAAACTATTGAATCTAAAGTCTGTTGAACACAAACTGTGTGAAAGCTGTATCTTCGGAAAACAAAGAAAAGTGAGTTTCTCAAAAGGCGGCAGAGAACCAAAAGCAGCAAAGTTGGAGCTGGTTCATACTGATGTATGGGGTCCTTCTCCTGTACCATCCCTCGGAGGCTCAAGATACTATGTCACATTCATCGATGATTCGAGCAGAAAAGTTTGGGTTTATTTTCTGAAAAATAAGTCCGATGTTTATGAGACATTTAAGAGGTGGAAAGCCATGGTTGAAAACGAGACCAACTTAAAAGTGAAATGCTTACGATCTGATAATGGTGGAGAATATGAAGATGATGAGTTCAAGAAGTATTGTGCACACAACGGGATCAAGATGGAGAAAACCATTCCTGGTACACCCCAACAGAATGGTGTGGCTGAAAGGATGAATAGAACCCTTAATGAACGTGCCAGGAGCATGAGATTACACGCTGGATTGCCAAAATCATTTTGGGCTGATGCAGTTAACACTGCAGCATTTCTGATCAATAGGGGACCTTCGGTACCGCTCAATTTCAAAATCCCAGAGGAGGTGTGGAGCGGAAAATAAGTAAACCTTTCATTCTTGAAAGTGTTTGGTTGTTTATCCTATGTTCACATTGGTTCAGCCAGCAGAACAAAACTTGATCCGAAGTCAAAGAGATGTTTCTTTATTGGCTATGGAGATAATTATTTTGGCTATCGTTTCTGGGATGACCAAAATAGGAAAATCATTCGGAGTAGGGATGTGATATTCAATGAACAGGTACTATATAAGGACAGGTCACACATTGGAGCTGAAGATGAATGTCCTGAAGTCAAGAAGGCAAATGAAGTACCATTGATAGATATTCCTGTGAATGAACCTGAAAGTAGTAGCCAGGAAGATGAAGAAACAACTACACAAGAAGTTGACCCACAAACTCCAGAGATTGAACTCAGAAGATCTTCAAGAACAATCAGACCACCTGAGAGATATTCCCCTGCACTTCATTATATTTTGCTAACTGATAAAGGTGAACCGGAGACCTATGAAGAGGCAATGCAAATTCAATCAAGTGTGAGTTAGCCATGAAAGATGATATGGATTCACTGTCGTCCAATCAGACATGGGAGCTGACAGAACTGCCGAAAGGTATGAAATCATTACACAACAAGTGGGTGTACCGATTAAAAGAAGAACATGATGGTACCAAAAGGTACAAGGCAAGACTTGTTGTAAAAGACTTTCAACAACGGGAAGGCATTTATTACACCGAGATTTTCTCTCCAGTGGTGAAGTTGACTACTATCAGAACTGTACTTGGATTAGTGGCAAAAGAATATTTACATCTGGAGCAATTAGATGTAAAGACGGCATTTCTTCATGGTGATCTGGATGAAGAAATTTATATGAAGCAGCCACATGGATTTGAAGTAAAAGGAAAAGAGAAAATGGTGTGCAAACTTCAGAAGAGCTTGTACGGTCTCAAACAAGCTCCAAGACAGTGGTACAAGAAGTTTGATGGATTCATGAGCAAAAATGATTTCTTGAGATGTCAGGCTGATCACTGTTGTTATGTTAAGAAGCTTGACGGTTCATTTATCATTCTACTGTTATATGTAGATGATATGTTGATAGCAGGATCTTGTCGGGTTGAGATTGACAAATTGAAGAAAGAGCTATCAAAGAAATTTGCTATGAAGGATTTGGGTGCCGCAAAACAAATCCTTGGAATGAGGATATTAAGAGATCGGGTAAATGGAATCTTGAAGTTATCTCAAGAAGAGTACGCGAAAAAGGTTGTTAGCAGATTCAACATGACTGAAGCTAAACCAGTGAGTACTCCTTTGGCTAGTCACTTCAAACTAACCAAAGCACAATTACCCTCGACGAAGCAGGAGCAGGATTATATGAACAAGGTTCCTTATGCTTCTGCTGTCGGAAGCCTCATGTATGCAATGGTGTGTACAAGACCAGACATAGCACATGCAGTGGGAGTCGTGAGCAGATTTATGAGCAATCCAGGAAAACAACACTGGGAAGCAGTTAAATGGATTCTCAGATACTTGAAAGGTACTGCTAGTTTATCTATGTGCTTCAGGAGGTCGAATCATGACTTACAAGGTTTTGTCGATGCTGATATGGGTGGTGACCTAGATGGCAGGAAAAGTACTACTGAATATGTGTTCACATTGGGTGGTACAGCTATAAGTTGGGTGTCAAAGTTGCAAAGAATTGTTGCACTATCGACGACTGAGGCAGAGTACGTTGCAGTGACGGAAGCTAGCAAGGAAATGATTTGGCTGCAATCATTTCTTGAGGAATTGGGTCAAACGTTTGAGAGTAGCATATTACATTGTGATAGTCAGAGTGCTATTCATTTGGCCAAGAATCCTGTGTATCATGCTAGGACGAAGCATATACAAGTAAGGTACCATTTCATCAGATCAGTATTGGAAGATGGAATCTTAATGCTTGAAAAGATTCCCGAAAGTAAAAATCCAGCTGATATGCTCACGAAGACTGTGACCACTGACAAACTGAAGTTCTGTTCAACTTCAGTTGGACTCCTAGTGTAGAGGAGAACTACGAGCTACTGCATTGATGGTGTGAAGACATGATTGAAATCAAATCTTCAAGTGGGAGATTGTTGACTAGTCAAATAATGTTGGCAACACAATTCAAAGAAAGTTGGCGGCACAATTCAACAAAAGTTGGCAGTATGAAGAAAAGTGTTTTCTTCCTTCTCAATTGGTGTGCAAGGGGCTCTATAAATAGAGCCCCATCTTTCAATCAAAAGTATCCCAAAAACAAAGAGTTATATATATACAAATATATATATAGTGTGAGGTATTCTTGAGTGAGTTTGAGAAATTGTTTTCTCGGTTATACTCGGGTTTGGGATAGGGAGAAATTGAGAGTTGTTGTACACTCGATGTAAATTCCTCCAAATAAAATATTTGCAGTAGCTCCGTGGACGTAGCCTATTTTTGGGTGAACCACGTAAAATCGGTGTGTTCTTGTTGATTGTTTTTATTCCGCAATTTCATCCGTGAAAATTGACATCGCTTTGATATAATACCTCAACATACCTGATGTTGAGGATCAGGGAGTTAAAACAACTGATGAAATAGAGCTCTGGTTTAATCTTTCTTACGAGGAATTTGCCACTAGAGAAGCTAATAGTCCAGTTGAGACAGGAAGTGATACTGAGGAGGAGTTTGTAACTGAGAAGGTCACTGCGACAGACGTCGGTGTTCAGACAGAAACTGGTTCAGATGTTTATCTTGTGGGGACATCTTCCAAGCAAACAGAGTTCTTTCAGGGGACAGAAACAGCAACTGTTGCTCCCACTGTTGATAAGAATATATCGGATGATGAGTCGATGACTCTAGAAGAAATTCTGTCCTCCATTTCTGATGATATCTCTCTACCTTCCTCTTTTGGCGAGATTACCCCGATTTTATTTGGCAAAAGCATCTCAATCCCAGGTGTCGATGAAGGAGACTGGTACAAGGCCAGTCTTCCTAAGATTAATCCTACTGATAAGGGGAAGGCGCCCCTTCAGGAAAGAGACCCGGTTAAGGGAAACCCAGTCAGAGAACAATTTTTGTTCATCGTTGCAGATATTGAACTGCTTGTACAGTTGAGGGAACAAGTGATAGATGAAGTAGATCGATTCTTTAATTCTTTCAGCCTTAAGAATTTAGCCAACTTGAAGATAGAAGATATATATGAGAAGGAGGGACAGGTTTTATCTTGGGCAGAAACAGATTCTACCCGAATAGCCCTTCAGCGGAAGATGTATATATTGACAAAGTATAGAGAATTGCTCCTTCGAAAGCTTTTGGAAATCCGTCTCTCTAATTTTGTTCCCGGTGTTGCCACTTCTGCCGTTGATATGAATGTTCTGGATATGTTATCCAACCTTCATTTATTTGTGATAGATGAGCTAAAGGTGCTGTCGCATGCACAAGGTCTTAGATGGGAAAAGCCGTGCTGCTCTACAGTTTTTGAGGGTCCGAATCGTGATCGTGGCGCAGTCATTGACCGATCCAACACCAACATCAAATCTACCTGCTGGATCAGGACAATGCTTCGTATTAATGGAACTTGGGTTATTGAACCCTGTGCTGATTACTGGCAGCAGATACCAAGAGTGGTTGCCTCCAGTATAGTTGTTATCCCATCTCGGCTTTCATATGTAGATACCCTCCCGCTTGTTAGTGAATTTTTCAAGTTGCTAAAGAAGCGGTGGGCTGAAGTATGTATTGAAGCCGCATCATTCGTTGTTTCTAGAAAGCTACTGCCGGTTGGCTCTCTAAATTTTTGCAGGGCTATTGCTGTTGTTCAGCTAGTCTCAGTTTTTGGTTTTCAGAGGCCAACTGTTACCTCTTGGGGATGGTCTCAGTTGTGTACAGAGTTTTTCAGATACAATCTATTTAGTGGGTTGCTCACGGTTGATTTCAGTATTTCCGGTTTAGCTACCGTTTTGATCAGACCTTCCTTGGGCTCTGCTAATATTTTTGATACAAGTGTACAATTACCGCATATTTCTTTTTCTCCAGCTTCAGTCTTTGCTCCCGATGTACAGTCAATTACTTCTTCAGATGCTTCCAATCAAGATGTACAGATGTATATTGATCGACATGGCGATTCTCCAGATTCCGGGTGATGCTCATAGCGAAGTTATGTGCAAAATCAATCATGTTGAAAGAGTCTTCCTTGATAGTCTTGCTGCGCAAAATGAAGCCTTCCGGGGTTTGTTCAAAAGTACTCGCCAGGAAGCTCAAAATGATAACAACGCACTGTCGCTAGCACTCAAAGCTGTCTGAGCTCAAAATGCCATATTATCGACAGATTTAGCGGCTACTCAAAAAGAAGTCAAGGATCTCAAGTTTGCGTTATCTAAGGACTTTGATGACAAGTTGGCTGATATTCGCAACGATCTATTGGAGTTCCGTGTGGAAACACAGGAATAATTGGCTTCTCTTGGCGCTCATCTTGCTGTAGCAGCCGTCCTCAACCGCCTCCAGATGACCAAAATAGACCAAGTGGTGGAAGTGGTAGTAGAGCAGATGACCCAAGCAGATATGGTGGAGGCACTGTCAGTAGAGAAGGTGGTAACAGAGGTGGTGATGGTAGGAGAAGAGGTGACAGTAGTGGTTCTTCAAAGAGAAGGCGTGCTGACAGTGGTGGTGGATCTGGTGGTCGTATAAATTATGGACCATATTTACCGCCCAAGCAAGATGCTGAGTATTGGATTTCGGGAAAAAGACAGTTCTAGGACTTTTGTTTCTGTTTCTTGTACAAATCCTATGTACATTAATCAGTAATGAAATTTATAAAATTGCAGCAGACTTTGTGCAATTTTTTTTTGCCTATCCTACTAAGTCTAAAGGCTGCTAAGTTTTGTCATCACCAAAAAGGGGGAAATTGTTAAGATAAAACTTATTAGTTTTGGTGATGACAAAAATAAGACAAGTGCTGAATTTAAAATTACTTCTTGACAATCATCCGTTGCAATTAACAGCTTCGCATATTCAGATTCAAGTACTCAGCTATCGAACTGCTATTCAGATGTTAGTTATTGAGTAGAAGAAGTCAGATAATCGGATTGAGTTTTTCAGTTGTTAGCTATCAGATCTTGATATTCGGGATTGATCAGATGTTGAGGTGAAGCACTTAGGTATCCGGTTATTATTTCAGATGTGATATCATTTCAGATGTTGAGTACAGTATTTTGATATCAGTTATGACTTATTCAGATGTTGATTCAAAGGGGTACGCAATTAGTCTTTCGTGTGTATTCAGTAGTTGGGTATCTACTTCAGAAGCGAGTATATTCAGCAATTGGGTATCTACTTCAGAAGCGAGTGTATTCAGCAGTTGAGTATCTACTTCAGAAGCGAGTGTTTTCAACAGTTGGGTATCTACTTCAGAAGCGAGTTTATTCAGCAGTTGGGTATCTACTTTAGAAGCGAGTGTCTTCAGCAGTTGGGTATCTACTTCAGAAGCGAGTATATTCATGTTAGAGTAGATGCCCAACTAGCCAACTGGTGGCGTGTGGGTTTTATTGACTCTTGTACAAACGATCTTTATATATGATATTCGCATTCTTTTATATGGCATTCTTTACTTTCATTATGTGTGTAATGATTTACAATTGTGTTGAGTAAAGACCTAGAATACACTAAAGCGTATGTTAGATGTGATAGTGGGTATGACGGCTATCATGAAACACATCTAATAGTCGCTGTGTATTCTGAACATGTTCCTAGTCGATTGGACCGTCAAAATGAGGATAAGGCCGCCCGAGTTCGAGACTAGTATCTGCGATGCAAAGTACCATGTTTCATTGGTAGGGAACATTGTGATGTTCTGATCATGCAGATAGATAGTGACCTGGTGATCTATCGAACTACCCTCCTTCGGACTTTCCAAGTGGTTACCACTGTGCTGATTACTGGCAGCAGATACCAAGAGTCGGTTGCCTCCAGTATAGTTGTTATCCCATCTCGGCTTTCATATGTAGATACCCTCCGCTTGTTAGTGAATTTTTCAAGTTGCTAAAGAAGCGGTGGGCTGAAGTATGTATTGAAGCCGCATCATTCGTTGTTTCTAGAAAGCTACTGCCGGTTGGCTCTCTAAATTTTTGCAGGGCTATTGCTGTTGTTCAGCTAGTCTCAGTTTTTGGTTTTCAGAGGCCAACTGTTACCTCTTGGGGATGGTCTCAGTTGTGTACAGAGTTTTTCAGATACAATCTATTTAGTGGGTTGCTCACGGTTTATTTCAGTATTTCCGGTTCAGCTATCGTTTTGATCAGACCTTCCTTGGGCTCTGCTAATATTTTTGATACAAGTGTACAATTACCGCATATTTCTTTTTCTCCAGCTTCAGTCTTTGCTCCCGATGTACAGTTAATTACTTCTTCAGTTACTGCCAATCAAGATGTACATATGGATATTGATCGACATGGCGATTCTCCAGATTCCTCTGCTGATTCTTCCTTGCACTTCAATGCAAATGACGTATCTACGGAAGATGACACATCTCTTGACCAGTCTATCTTGCCTTCCTCTGCCGCAGATATCTCTGCTTCTCTTGCTGCTCTTCGGGAATCTTTCTCCAAACTTGTTGCTAATCAAACGAGGGATTCTCGGAAGTTGGGTGATGCTCATAGCGAAGTTATGTGCAAAATCAATCATGTTGAAAGAGTCTTCCATGATAGTCTTGCTGCGCAAAATGAATCCTTCCGGGGTTTTTTAAAAGTAATCGCCAGGAAGCTCAAAATGATAACAACGCACTGTCGCTAGCACTCAAAGCTGTCTGAGCTCAAAATGCCATATTATCGACAGATTTAGCGGCTACTCAAAAAGAAGTCAAGGATCTCAAGTTTGCGTTATCTAAGGACTTTGATGACAAGTTGGCTGATATTCGCAACGATCTACTGGAGTTCCGTGTGGAAACACAGGAACAATTGGCTTCTCTTGGCGCTCATCTTGCTGAACTCATTGCCTTTATCACTAAGGGAAGTGATGACAAAAAGGGGGAAGGCAGTAGCAGCCGCCCTCAACCGCCTCCTGATGACCAAAATAGACCAAGTGGTGGAAGTGGTAGTAGAGCAGATGACCCAAGCAGATATGGTGGAGGCACTGTCAGTAGAGAAGGTGGTAACAGAGGT
>KQ997142.1:211899-222910 GCA_001598015.1 Dorcoceras hygrometricum | reverse complement strand
GCCTCAGTGAGAAAGGCTACAAGGACTTGTTTAACGTATTTGTCCAAAGACTACACACACTTCTTTAACGTCTCAGTGCGAAAGACAAATAGGCTTGTTTAACGTTTCTGTCCAAAGACTACAATGGGGAGTATTTGATTCACATTCACTCTTTGTAAATTTCTCTCAACTCTCGAATGTGAGTGAATGTGTGTGTGTGAGATTTACAGTGTAAGCATAATCTCTCAATGATTTAAATCTCACGCACTCTGGGAAGTGCTCCTTGTTCGAGCTGGTATTCTGCTATCTCCCCAGATCAAGTGTCGTGCGTCTTTAAGTGTTTTCTCTTTGCCTTTGCACAACACACTCTCCCTATTTTGCGCATCTCATCAATCTGTTTCATTGCGCGTGTTTATAAAGCCTCTTCTTGGATATATCCGTTGGACACAAAGATGTAGCCGTTCTGAAAAGTCTTCTGCCGCATATGTACTTTGTGTCCTTTGGCATTTAATGCGTTGCAGGCTTTATTTGACTTGAGCTCTGTTCATCGGCAATTATGCAGCCTTTGGTCACTTCGAGCTCTGTCTGATTGTACCTGATGTGGACAAGGCAATGCAAATCAGTTTGAACCAATTAAGTTGGTCTTCGTAGATTGTTCAAACTGATTTGCTTGACCAGACTGATTTCTCTGAGTTGGTCTTTTCAGCTGGTTTCTCCTTCAAGCTGGTTGCTTCATCAGCTCCTGCAGAGCTCTCTCCTTCTCCTCACCAGCTTCTTTTTCTCATCTTCGATCTGATCTTCTGGAGCAACTTCTGTATCTGTGCCTCTTTTTGTCTGCTGAGCTGGTTTGACCTTAACCAGCTTGACTCTACTCTTTGTTCTCAGCTGCTCCCAAGCTGGTTTGTCTTTAACCAGCTTGCCAGTCTGTTCGCCGTTCAGTTCTCCACAGAACTGGTCTTGGGCGAGCTGGTTTCTCAGCTGGTTTCCTTCCCAGCTGGTCTTCGAGCTGGTTTGCACTAAGCTTGTTTCCCAGCTCGATTCATTTCTGTA
Organism: Dorcoceras hygrometricum; assembly: GCA_001598015.1. Lineage (NCBI taxonomy): Eukaryota > Viridiplantae > Streptophyta > Magnoliopsida > Lamiales > Gesneriaceae > Dorcoceras > Dorcoceras hygrometricum. The sequence continues at coordinate 221,881 of KQ997142.1, read as the reverse complement.
CTAGCTCGCAGGCTTATAATCCGGCTGGGGGACTAAGTATGAGAATGTGCAAGTGTAGGATCATCTTGCACATTTCTGCATAGGACCATTGTTGTCCCCTCCGAAACGGTTCGACTGCTTCGTCGAGACCTAAGCCATTCGTCGGCCAAACATCTTCGTTTAGGCCTCCGAAATTGCGTTGGATACGGACTCAATCACTGCTCTTGTACACTGCACTTGATCTACGCTTGATCTGTTCTGCACTTGAGCATTCTGCGCTTCAACTCTGCACTTCAATTATGCTCTTGATTCTGCGCTTGAACTGCTCTTCAAACTCTGCGCTTGAACTGCTCTTCAAACTCTGCGCTTGATCTTCGTGCTGCTCCAACATCCAGTTGATGAACCAGCTTGATGTTCCCTGCACTTCTGGAAGTAAACTGCCGAACCAGTTTGGGCGTCCCCTTACTGTTCCAGCTTGATATCTTCGACCAGTCCAGCTCAGGCGTCCCTTCACTGTCCTAGCATGGATATCTTCACGTCTACTCCAGTCTAAGCAAGATGCGCACGTCAAGTAGAGCATTAGCACAATAGAAGCAGATTTTGTGAATCAAAACTTAGATTCTGATCTATAAACACAGATCCAATAGTATCTACTTCAGAAGCGAGTGTATTCAGCAGTTGGGTATCTACTTCAGAAGCGAGTATATTCAGCAGTTGGGTATCTACTTCAGAAGCTAGTGTATTCAGCAGTTGGGTATCTACTTCAGTAGTGAGTATTTTCAGACGTTGGCTACAGTTGCTTTTGACTCAGTTGTGACTATTTAGGAACTATTCATACTTGGATTACATGAGTAACGAAGCTAGTATTTCAGCTGTTACAACATTCAGCTGTTGGCATATTTCAGCTGTTACAACATTCAGCTGTTGGCATATTTCAGCTGTTACAACATTCATCTTTTGATATATTCAGCTGTGACAGCTATTCAACGATGAAATAGTCGTCCTCTTCAAGAAAGAAATAACAGTATTAAAGGGAAAACTTTCAGGCGCAAACGACGAATCGATTCAAGCGCTATCAATGTTTAAATTGGAAAGAATCAATGGTGAAGATTGAATCGTACAATTGCCTGGAATTAAGGAAACAATGTCAGTGCTATTTTGGGTAAATAGTACACAATATACAAAGGACGTTATACTGTGTTTGCACAAATATGGACATACGATAATTTGGCTCTGACGAAGCGCAATTTACCTCTAGTGGAGCAGAATATGCGATGGTCCTGTACGATAAAACTCCATTTTTATTCTTGTAAAGTATCCTGAATTACATACAACATACGTGACAAATTGAAAAATATATTATTAGTTAGAAAGGTAAAATGAAAAATATATGCAAGTGACAAGACTAAAAACGAAATTTATAGTAATATCTTAATTATTTTTTAAATAAGACTAAAAGTAGAAATTCTTACTGTCACCGATCAAAAAACAAAGTTTTGCCCCTTTATAGTTTTTTTCAATGCGTAAATAAAGATGACAGAGAATTTTCAGAGAGAAATATAATTTTGGAAAATTCATTCAATCTAAAGAGTAAATAGTAAATACTTGAAGAGACCCCTTGGCTTTTGGGCTTCGCATGATTCGAACAACGATCTCAACGCCCAATATACTTCACCCGCCGAAGCCGTTCAATTTCAGTTCAGATTCTTCAATATTGCGAAGATTCATTTCCCTCTTAAACTCTTGCTCTTCTGTGAAAGAATTCTTCAGGATTCGAGCCCAGATCTTGATCTCTGGCCTTCAGCATAATTCTGATATAACAGAAAGAATCATACAATTCTGTACTTCCAACTCAAATCATGCGGTTAGTTTGATCAATCATGCCCAATTCACTTTGTATTCATCAGGAATTTTGGAACTCTCTTCGTGGAACAATGTGATGAGGGCCTACGCCATCTCGAATCGTGCTTCGGAAAAAGAGGCCTTACGGGTTTTTGTTGATATGCGGCGTTTGAAGATTAGACCCAATGAGCATACTTTCCTTTTCTTTTCAAGGGCAGCTCTTCGTTCTCGGGATTGAACGAGGGGCGGCAGATTCATGCGGATGTGATAAAGCATGGTTACATTTGCAATGTGTATGTACAGAATACTCTGATTCATTTTTATGGGTCGTGTAAGAAGGTTGTAGATTCGTACAAAGTGTTTGATGAAATGCTGCATAAAACTGTTGTCTCCTGGAACTCGATGATCTTGGCCTGCATAGGGAGTTCGTGGTTTTACGATTCGATTGAGGTTTTCATTAAGATGACGAATACTGGGTTTGAGCCAGACCAGACTACCATGGTGGTGGTGCTCTCAGCCATCGCAGAGCTTGGTAATTTGAGTCTGGGAAAATGGATCCATTCCCAAGTAATCTCGAAATGTATGTTGATAAATTGTCAGCTCGGTACGGCTCTTGTCGACATGTATGGGAAGTCCGGAGATGTTAATTATGCAAGATTAGTGTTTGATAGGATGTTGTGTCGAAACGTGTGGACTTGGAGTTCAATGATTCTTGGGTTTGCGCAGCATGGTTATGCAAAACGTGCCCTCGAACTTTTCACCGAGATGAGTAATTATTCAGTTAAGCCTAATCATGTAACTTTTCTTGGGGTTCTTTGTGCTTGTAGTCATGCTGGACTCGTGGAAGATGGGAAATGTTATTTTCACGAGATGGAGAACATGCATGGGATCGAGCCAAAGATGGTTCATTTTGGTGCCATGGTTGATGTCTTGGGCCGTGCTGATCTTCTAAAAGAAGCATACAAGTTTATAACGCGTATGCCAATTGAGGCTGATACCGTCGTGTGGAGAACATTGCTCAGTGCTTGCAATATTCATGACATAAATGATTATAGTGGTGTCGGTGAGAAGGTTAGAAAGATGCTAATTGAATTGGAACCGAAGAGAAGCGGAAACATAGTAATGGTGGCAAATAATTATGCCGAAGCGGGCTTGTGGCAGGAAGCGGAGTATTTGAGAAACAGAATGAGAGACAGAGGTTTAAAGAAGATGGCCGGAGAGAGTTGTCTGGAGGTAGGTGGATCTAACTATAGATTCTTTTCTGGAGATTTTTCTTTTATTGCTTGTGAGGAAATTTTTTTGCTCTTGACTAGATTGAATCTGCATGTAAAAATGATAAACTTGAGAGAATACTCATTAATCATTGAATTTTGAATTTACCACTTTCCGTTGTCATCAATATCCGTGTCTCATTGATTGGGAGTATTGTTTAGCGAAGTTTCATCAAGAAAATAGCACCGGGTGCCTTCAAATATGTAACAGAAAATGTTATAATCGATTTCCATCAAGTCTGTCAGAATTTCAGTTTTTGTTTCACTGTATTATTAGAAAAACTAAGTGCTGCTGCTATTCACTATGTTTCTGCTCATCTACTGGGTGGCATTTGAAGTTCCGTGTGGAAAAATTTGGGACAGGAAAACACTTGGGCGTAATAAATTTATCTTCTGAATGTAATTTTTACAGTAAGATTATATATTTTTAGGTGTTGGATTATTTGTAGCATAGAAATGTAGGTACCGGTAACAAGGATAACAAGTCCCATCAACACTGTGAATCCGATAATTGCCACTTCAACGCCGAGTTTTCTATGAGCACCTGAAATCTTCAAGTAGAAAAGGCGTGGAAGTAGTATCGAAGCTGTGACACTGAGAAAGGCCCCAACGAGCGACATTAGATACCCAAAAAAGGTAGTGTTAAGGCCACAACAGCGCTGCTGATCACCAACAATGTTCTCGCGTATAAATCGTAAGATTTCTTCTTACAATGAGATTGAATCAGATCTCCGATTCCATCAATTTCTTGGCCTTAGCCTCAGTGAGTATTTCGCCAAAGGAGTAACAAGAGCAGCGTAGATAGCCACTTTAGAGCTAACATTATTCGTTGGGAGGTTCAGTGTTATCTGGGATTTTACCTCTGAACCAAACAGAAGGTATCCCGTGATTGCCATTGATGCATACGTAACCGAACAAAAGAGAAAGCATAGAAGCAAAACCTTCAAAAATCATGAAAATGTATCAACTTTGTTAAGATAAAATTTATAAGTTTTGGTGATAACAAAAAAAACTGAGAACTGAACTTAAGTATTCGCAGAGGTCAAAAGGAGGAAACATTTCACATCTGAGTTGACTTTTCGGGTTATTTGAGTAATCGGTTTTATCAGTAATCGGGACAGTCTTTCAGATTTGATTCAGAAGCTACAGTAAGAGATCTGGTTTACAGCTAAATATATTCAGATTTGATATAGAAGCTACAGTAAGAGATCTGTGTTAGAGCAAAGTTTATTTAGACTTGATTCAGAGGCTTTAGTAACAGATTTTGGTATATCGACTAAGATGGTATAATTCAGATTCGAGAGTATCAGAGGTGAACAGACTCGTTACAAGCAATTCAGAAGTGAGTAACAGGAAGTCAGATTTGTATATGATACTTCAGATATTAAGCTACTACTAATGATCAGTTTTGACAGAGTATATTCAAAAGAGCTCTACATGGTATTTCAGATTTCTTTAACAGACTTAGATTGGACAGATTCGACTCAGTGAATTACAAATGTTGATAAGACTTAGAGTTGATAAGACTCTGTTGATAAGACTTAGAGTTGATAAGACTCAGTGAATTACAAATGTGGACAAATTTCAGATTTCTTTAACAGACTTAGAGTTGAGACTCTGTTCAAATTTGTTAAAGCTGATCATGTTTTGTTAGTTCAAATCTATGTTGATAATATTATTTTTTGGTCAACTAACCCCAAACTGTGCCAGAAGTTTTCTAAGCTGATGCAGGACAAATTTGAGATGAGCATGATGGGCGAGCTAACATTCTTTCTGGACTTACAAGTTCGACAGCTGGAAAATGGAATTTTCATTAACCAAGCTAAGTATACGAAAGAACTGCTGAAGAAATTTGGCATGGACAACTGTTCAGCAGCTGCGATATAGCCGTGAAACGCATTTTAAAATATTTGAAAGGCACTTCCAACGTAGGTCTTTGGTATCCCAAAGACTCAGGTTTTCAACTAATCGGTTATAGTGATGTAGACTACGCAGGATGTAGGATTGATCGTAGAAGCACAAGTGGGACTTGTAAATTCTTAGGGGATCGACCGATTTCCTGGTTCAGTAAGAAGCAAACGTCCATTGCAACGTCCACAGCTGAAGCGGAGTACCTAGCAGCTGGCAGCTGTTGTGCTCAAATACTATGGATTCAACACCAGCTGAAGGACTATGGCATTGATGCTTCTGAAGCGCCGATTCTCTGTGACAACACCAGTGCCATCGCGATCACCCAAAATCCAGTACTGCATTCAAGGACAAAGCACATAGACATCAGGCATCATTTTATAAGGGACCACGTGCTAAAGAAAGACGTCCGGCTGGAGTATGTGTCGACTGAACAGCAAGTAGCTGACATCTTCACAAAGCCTCTGCCAGACGCTAAGTTTTCTTATTTTAGAAACATATTAGGTCTCCTAGAATTGCCTTGAATTGTCTGTGTGCTAACAATTTGCAGGTTGACAGTTGTTGCTTAACTCAGCTGCGAGTCTTTTGTTCAGGGGGAACGCAAAGACCTTCAGCTGAGGCAAGCATATTGCGTTGGGAGGATCTTAATCGTAGGGGGAACCAGGATCTGAATTGTTAAGTGCTACGTCAGCTGAATATGTGGGATCTGGATACACTCAGATGCCACATATACACAGCTGATGCTTATTTGTGATCAGATCCTGGTCTACCCTCAGCGATATATTAAACCAGCTGTGACGTTATACAATATTGGCGCGCATTTTTTTTACTTTTCACTGTACGATTAAAATATTTGAAAAATTATTTTAAAATCACTTTCTTATTTCGCAATTTTGATAAAATCTTTTCAAAATCATTTCAAAATATTGTATGCGCCGTCGGATGATTGACTCGTGGGTTGTCATCATGCGAAAAGTCACATCCACATTTTCTCTCTCCAGTAACTTTTTGCATTCCTTGAATATATTACGGCGTTTCCTGTTTAACCTTTCACTTACCTTAAGATTTTTACTCTCTGGTATTCTTGTGCTCGTACTCTCTTGTGTGTTCTCTGCAAATATTTTTCAGGTGTTCTATCTTTTTATCAACTAGCTGCGATGGCATCATCACTCTTCACCAACACCCTTCACGTCTGTTTTGACTCTGTTCTTGCTATGGATAACCCGGGTATGGTATCGATTTTTTGAAGCCCTAATGGCATCTGGCCTATCAGGATTCTTGGGTTGCCCAGCAGTCTTATATGAAGATGCGTTGACAGAGTTCATTCTTAAAGGCTCCGTCCGGGACGAAAAGGTAGTCAGTTCGCGGGAAACAGGTCGAAATCTCTGAGGAATTGTTTGCCAGTACGTTTGAGTTGCCAGTTGATGGGCTGACAGATTTATCTGAGATTCCAAAGGATATTGAATTTGATGCGAGGAGCATCTTTTCTTTCTCTGGTGAACAAGTAAGTACTTCCGGCAAAAAGCGGGAGATGAATTTGAGTTCCGTATTCTCAGTTATGCCAGTACGTTTGAGTTGCCAGTTGATGGGCTGACAGATTTATCTGAGATTCCAAAGGATATTGAATTTGATGCGAGGAGCATCTTTTCTTTCTCTGGTGAACAAGTAAGTACTTCCGGCAAAAAGCGGGAGATGAATTTGAGTTCCGTATTCTCAGTTATATTCTGGCAAAGACAATTGTAAAGGCCGGGTCCTTTGATGCTGTCACCCAGGAAAGGTTTTTGATGATGGCAGCTACCACTTGTGGAGTAGCAATAAACTGGAACAGGCCGCTGCTCAATATTCTCAAGGATATGGTGACTGCGGAATCAAGGCAAGCCAAGGGCTATGTTATTCAAATCGGTCTTTTGCTGGAGAATGTTCCAAAATTGGAATTGGGAGATTCCTCGGAGTTCCCCTCTTCTAAAATCCTAACCAAGAAGACTGTCCACAGATACATCACTGTTAATGACAAGGTTGGTATGGAGGAAGTGGCAGATGTACCCAGGATGAAGAGAACACCAGTCACAAAGGCTGTGTCTAGGAAGAGACCAGCAGCTGTTGATGAGCCAATTGTGAAGAAGAAGCGGACCCGTGTTGGAAAAGCTGCTGCTGTTGCTACTGATTCAGCACTTGAGGCAGTACCCGTTCAAGTTGTTGCACCAATTTCTACCGTGCCCCCTCTTGCACCAAAACGTAAAATTCAAAAAAGGAGGAGAAGGTTGGAACTAGGTTCTGATGATGAAATTGTTGGAGAGCCAACAACTGTTGCTGCAGAGGTTGCTGTTGAGAATATAGTTGAGGACAGAGGGTAGAGATGCCTGTTGATCAGATAATTGAGCAGGTTATTGCTGAAACTGCTCAGGTGGAGACTGATGTTGGAAGAACCAATGATAGTGTACCTGATGTTGAGGATCAGGGAGTTAAAACAACTGATGAAACAGAGCTGTGGTTTAATCTTTCTTACGAGGAATTTGCCACTAGAGAAGCTAATAGACCAGTTGAGACAGGAAGTGATACTGAGGAGGAGTTTGTAACTGAGAAGGTCACTGCGACAGAAGTCGGTGTTCAGACAGAAACTGGTTCAGATGTTTATCTTGTGGGGACATCTTCCGAGCAAACAGAGTTCTTTCAGGGGACAGAAATAGCAACTGCTGCTCCCACTGCTGATAAGAATATATCGGATGATGAGTCGATGACTCTAGAAGCAATTCTGTCCTCCATTTCTGATGATCTCTCTCTACCTTCCACTTTTGGCAAGATTACCCCGATTTTATTTGGCAAAAGCATCTCAATCCCAGGTGTCGATGAAGGAGACTGGTACAAGGCCAGTCTTCCTAAGATTAATCCTACTGATAAAGGGAAGGCGCCCCTTCAAGAAAGAGACCCGGTTAAGGGAAACCCAGTCAGAGAACAATTTTTTTTTATCGTTGCAGATATTGAACTGCTTGTACAGTCGAGGGAACAAGTGATAGATGAAGTAGATCGATTCTTTAATTCTTTCAGCCTTAAGAATTTAGCCAACTTGAAGATAGAAGATATATATGAGAAGGAGGGACAGGTTTTATCTTGGGCAGAAACAGATTCTACCCGAATAGCCCTTCACCGGAAGATGTATATATTGACAAAGTACAGAGAATTGCTCCTTCGAAAGCTTTTGGAAATCCGTCTCTCTAATTTTGTTCCCGGTGTTGCCACTTCTGCCGTTGAAATGAACGTTCTGGATATGTTATCCAACCTTCATTTATTTGTGATAGATGAGCTAAAGGTGCTGTCGCAGGCACACGGTCTTAGATGGGAAAAGCCGTGCTGCTCTACAGTTTTTGAGGGTCCGAATCGTGATCGTGGCGCAGTCATTGCCCGATCCAACACCAACATCAAATCTACCTGCTGGATCAGGACAATGCTTCGTATTAATGGAACTTGGGTTATTGAACCCTGTGCTGATTACTGGCAGCAGATACCAAGAGTGGTTGCCTCCAGTATAGTTGTTATCCCGTCTCGGCTTTCATATAGAGATACCCTCCCGCCTGTTAGTGAATTTTTCAAGTTGCTAAAGAAGCGGTGGGCTGACGTATGTATTGAAGCCGCATCATTCGTTGTTTCTGGAAAGCTACTGCCGGTTGGCTCTCTAAATTTTTGCAGGGCTATTGCTGTTGTTCAGCTAGTCTCAGTTTTTGGTTTTCAGAGGCCAACGGTTACCTCTTGGGGATGGTCTCAGTTGTGTACAGAGTTTTTCAGATACAATCTATTTAGTGGGTTGCTCACGGTTGATTTCAGTATTTCCGGTTTAGCTACCGTTTTGATCAGACCTTCCTTGGGCTCTGCTAATATTTTTTATACAGGTGTACAGTTACCGCATATTTATTTTTCTCTAGCTTCAGTCTTTGCTCCCGATGTACAGTTAATTACTTCTTCAGTTACTGCCAATCAAGATGTGACGCCCGAACCCAACGGGGCCACGAGAATTGGGTAAATAAAAATTTTCGAATAAAAGAAGGGCTAAATGATAATTCGCTATAGGCTGTATTTCCTATAACTTGAATGAAACAAAACAAACGACAATTTCAAAGACCAGCTGGTACCTAACTTGCGCGCTAGCTGCTAAAATCATTTGCGAAAAAACAGTTTGTATTGATAATTGCAATTGCGATTACAACAGCTGATATTCTAAGTAAATATACAACCGCTGCTACTGATCTAATACAGTACAATCTAAATCAAAATGATACAACTAAGACACGGAAAACGTAGGCCTTGGATAAACACAACGCCACCCATCTGCTGGTTTCAAGTTTCACCTGCTGTTCCTCCACCAGTTGTCGTACCTGCACCATTTTAGAAGCTAGTAAGCCTAAATGCTCAGCAAGTAAAACCTGAGTAGTAACAATTTCATAAAACGCAGGCAGATATCTGTGCAATACATATGTTAAGGAACTTCAATAAACAATATCATTTTCGTAAACAATTCGATAAACATTCAATGACAGAAACAGGGGATGATAGCCCAGCTTCTCATTAATTTCAATATCATTTTCAGTTGATCATGGCATATAAGTTCTATGTGGTCCAATTTGCACTTTGATCAAAATGACTCCCGATATCAGTTTTAGCATATAGCTCATATGAAAGGGCAGTCGACATCTAGACAACTGCTCACCCTTCTCCTTGGTGACCGTAACTATCTATGTCATAATCTAAAATAGCTTTTGTTCCTTAACAATCCTTTCTTTAAATATTCCTTGAAATTTCTGTAAATCATCGGGTTCCATCATTTTAAACACTTGCTTCCCATTTTAAAACTTCTCTGAGAATCGAATTCAACTTAGAAACATATCGTTAAACTGGAACTGGTTGAAAGAAAACCAGTCGCAAAGAAATAGTACCAGTCGCAAGACTAATACCAACTGAATGAACAGTACCAGTCGCAACGAATAGGAATC